>VUQJ01017980.1:22929-37364 GCA_015108635.1 Andinoacara biseriatus | reverse complement strand
AGTACAAAAAAAAAAAAAAGGAAACCTTTAAAACACAAAGCAGTACCACAGCATCTGCTTTTAAGTCATGTTCACTCTGCCACGTCAACCCTTTTTCTGTTTAAACACAGGAACTGTGTTTAACGCTGACCATGGCTGACATCGGTTTGTTTTTCTGTGCAGGCTACAATCTTTCCTGCTGATTCAGACTTTTTAACCGCAGAACTTACCTGGAGTGAAAAATGTGATTACAAGGTAATTTCTTGGCTCCAGTGACCATTTCCTCTCGACAGATGATGCAGACGTTGTCTGAGGCCTGCAGATCTTCAGGAGTAGCATCAGGGTATCTGATCACAGACAGAAAGGAGAAGTGAACAGTGTTCCTGGCCAGAGGACACATTAATCATGGCATTAATTTTTGGCTCATACTGTCTGCTTACAAATATCCCAGAGTAGAGATTAAACATCTACAGACAGTAGTCATCCCTTTCCATTAAATGAGAATTTGATGACTCCAGTGAAAATTTTGTGGGTATGGAAAAAGAAAAAAAAAAAAGTGTTGGATGGATTGATGTCAGATATTCAAAGCAGAGGTGTACATACAGTGTATTCATGTTGCGGATGGCTCTCCGGGACATTACAGCATCTGTTACAGCTTTTTTGAACTGCCTGCAAGAACCAAACCCCCCCCCAAAAGAAGCAATAATCAGAACATGTCTATATACATTTATAATATTCAGTGATATCATGTAGTGCAATAAAGGTTAGAATGTGAGACATCATTTTACACCAACTTTCTTCTTGTCCGCCCCTCACAAGCAGAACTTTTGAACAACAGGTGCGTGGGGCTGCAGTGCTCACAGCCACAGCTGTGTGCCTGTGAGCATACCCTCTACCCTGACCTGGATACTGCTCTCATTGACATTGTTTTTTTCCCTGCTCTTGGGTCAAACAAAACAAAACAAAACAACAAAAAAAAAACTGTACAAAGCCCAAATTTCTGCCCACAGAGTTACTTTGGGGTTAAACTTTGGCCATGTTTAATGTGAACAATTGCCAATGGAACAGTATATAAATATGACAAAATAAAGAAAGTATACTAGCTTGCTTTTAAAGGAGCATGATGAGTTTTCTTCTCTCTTTAATTTATTTTGTTGTACGCTCAGGGGAAATTAGTTTGTCCCCAATTTTAATAATTAGTAGCAATGTTACTGGTAGTCAGTTAAAAAGGCAATATAAATAATAAATGGCTGAAATTACTGACTGCAGTCCCCATAGTCCAATATTTACAAAGGTAATTGGACTTCTGACACGTAAAAGTATGCAAGCAGGAATTTTGGTCATTGGCATGGTAACTTGACTTTGTTGTTTCTCTTTCTCCACATTTCCACTGCCGCTCTGGTGTTGCTCTTTTCCTGGTAACACCAAAACTCTTTCAGAACAGTCTGGAGCTTTTGGCTCAGGGACTACTTTGTTACACTGTCCTTATTTGAAACTGGCCATATTTCATATGAGCTTCCACTATTGTGAAAGTATATACACTTTATATAAAATCAAATTACTGGGTCTCATGTGCAGAATTTTAAAAAACAACAACATAAATTAACATTCCAATCATAATTCAAACATAGAAGCAAGAGTCACTCACCTCATAGCCAAATACATGGGCCGGATGGCAAACAGAGGGAAAGTGTGGACCTTTATCATGATAGTCATGAAGGCAATGTACAAGAACACTTTGACCACACCTGGAATAAACATGCCAAAATAACCTTTCAGTATACCTGCCACCACAGCATTCCACATTTTGAACCCCAACTGAACACAGCACCTGTGAAGAGGTCCGTGTAGAGCATATAGACAGCCTTGTTATCCCAGGGGTTCTCACTCTGCAGGTCAATAGTGTGCAGAATATACTTGATGAAGGTTGTCAGGACCATGGTCAGCAGGATGGCATACTGAAGAGGACATAAAATAAGAACAATGCATACTTTTGTTATGTGTATGTATATGAAAGAAAGCACAGGTGTCGTTGATCCTGTTCATTAAAGCTCTGGTACTACACTGAACCTTTTTGTGTCTACCTACTATTTCTAGGGCCGGGACTCGATTAAAACATTTAATCGAGTTAATTACAGGGTCTGTAATTAACTAAACACAAATTAATCGCAAACAAATTATCAACAAATTAAACACTTTAAATTAAAAAATCCTTTTGCAACTAAAATTTTGAATGACTAGACGTATATGCTAAACAAACATGTTTATTTACTTTTTGAAATGTTTTTTTTGTTATTAAACCAACAGACTGGGCAAAGTGCTATTATAGTTATTCAGACTTCAAGTATTTCAGGAACCCCTGATTGTTTAACTCATTTGAAAAATAAATGTAAACAGCACACTAGACAATAATGATAACACCATTATATTACATTTATTTTGGACATTAACCCCATGTCTTTGAACATGTGGGAGGAAACCTACTCAGACACAGGAAGAACATGCAAACTCCACACAGAGAGAGGCCCTGGCCAAGGTGGAATCGAACCCAGGCCTTTCAGGTGTTATTCTGTGAGGCAGCAGTGCTAACTATAGTGCTAACCACCGTGCTACGTGAGTTTCCTCCGGTACTCCGGTTTCCTCCCACATTTGTAGCTTCAACTACTGTATACAACAGTAGTCTTTTCGAAAGTCCCATCGGAACGTTTTTAGCTAAAGTTGTCCCTCGGTGGAACAAGAGAAGCGGCTTCATCGCACATCGTTGTTGTTTGCGGATGCGTTGCTGTCGCTTGTGCGTCAGATTTACAGGCGCGCTAAAACAAGCGAACACAAAGGTTCCGGCTCCGAACTTTAAAAAAATCTGATTAATTGCGTTAAATTTTTTAACGCTTTAAAATCTTTGTAATTATTTAATCAAATTAATCGTTAAAGTCTCGGCCCTAGTAATAATGCATATATATATCATACATACATAATGCATGCCTATGTTCCAGAGTCTGGTTAAGTCTAGCTGGGAGAGCAGGGACCAGCCAACCATCATTCCTCAAGGGGTGCCATACATGGTTAAGCTGCTTAGATACTACGTCAGCGAGGATGCTGTGTACCTGCATTTAGAGCACGTGAAAGGTGAGCTTTTAATTGCTGCTCTCACTGCTGCTGAAACAATGATGAATGGATTTTGGAGCTAAAAAAATGTGCTTAATTATAATTTGCACTTTTGCCCATTATCAATAAAAATAATAGAATGTAATATATATATATATATATATATATATATTTTTTTTTTTTTTTTTTTTTTTTTTTTTTTTGTTGGGGGGGGGAGGGGAAAAAAAAAAACAAAAAAAAAAAAAAAAATAAAATATATATATATATATATATATATATATATATATTTTTTTTTTTTTGCATTGTCCATTCTCTGTAGGTGGGAGGCTCTTCTCCAAGCTGCATAAGCTGAGAAACGAGAAGGGTAAGGAACACCCGGAATGCTTCACATCTTGCCAGCGCAACATCAAGCTGAAGACCAGCCGCACCTCACCCTCAATCAACACAGACTACCAGCAGAACAAAAGAACAATAGTGATTCCTGAGAAACTAAGTGATGAAAGCCCAGATACAGACTTCCCAATCTCATGGGATGAGACTCAGCAGCGGCTGGAGAGCTGCGGGACTCACTCCTACATCGAGGAAACAGGTTGTCTCCAGAACACGCGCTCTGCAGCGTCTTTTTACACCAAGCTTGATCGGCTCACTCTGCTGTCTGGCCCGGCGAGGACACAGGTCAAAACTCACATCCACCCACCAGCTCCTAGCTTGTGTTTGCACTCCAGTGAAACTCAGGAAAAGCCAGCTCTTCCTCTCTCCTGCACTCGTGTCAGTCAAGCTCTCGATGTCATGTCGGAGCTCCATAAAAAGAAAGCTGGAATGGGGCTGTTAGAGTGCAGCTCTGATTTTGAAGTGGCTTGGAAAGCTGCAGATCCAGTGTACAACTGTGAGAAAATAAACCCCTATGCAGTGACTGATGATGATTCACCCCTAGAACGAACTGCACCTCATACAAATCAGGACTTATTTATTAAAGCAGGATCACCAAACAGTGAAAATATTTTGAGTTCTTCTCCCGCCATATTGCATCTTCCTCTTCATTGCCAAACCCAGATCCATGGCAGGGCATCATGGGATATGAATGGCTCTCCCCAGGGCTCTGTTTTAAGTAGAAACTCTGCAGAAATAAACACAAAGCAAGAACGCAGCAGCCCCACTGTAGAAGAAAGAAATGGGATGGTAGTTATCAGAAGCACAGACAGAGCAGTATTTTCTGACCAGACAGATACACAAATCACCTCGGATAGTTCTTGGCCTTCCTCAGCTTCCCTCTGCCACAATATTACAGAAAAAAAACATGCATTTTCAAGGGTTCCCTTGGCCCTTTCAGAAGTCAATTATAAAGGGGAAGCCTGCTCAAGTGAGGCAAAAGGTGTAGAAGGTGTAGAGGAGGCATGTGAGCTGCTAGGCTCTGGAGAGAAGTGTGTACCTCCAACAGAGGGATCATTTGTAGGCTGGTTCTCCTCTGGCTCGCATGGAGCCCCACCTAGCAGGAAGAGAGAGGATGTGGATGATTTCCTAAAACCAGAAAGAGCAGATGATCAAAGAGAAGACCAGATCATAGAGGTGGACGGCTGGTGCCACCTGCCTCGATTCCCTGTCAAGTCCTCCGGTCCTGCAGATAAGACCATGCAGACCTGCTGGGGCCTTCCTGAGAATGAAGTGCGTGTCTGGGGGGCACAGATCTTGTTGGCCCTGGAGAGCCTGCATCAGCAAGGCATCCTGTGTCGGGATCTTAACCCTAGAAATGTTATGCTCACAAGCAACGGTGAGTCTACCAAATACAGCACCTGTGAAAGACCACATGAAGAAAACTACTCTCCGTTTGAGTTTAACTTGCTATAATGTTTTCACAGGAAAAGTGTGTTTGACATTCTTCAGCCAGTGGAGCGAGGTTCAGTCAGAGATTAGCTCCAAAGCCACGGAACAGATGTATTGCGCTCCAGGTAAATCTTTACCCTGAGCCGGCACCCGCGCTTACTCCTTAGCACCAACTGCCACCTTGTGGCCATGTGTATTTAGTCGGCTGTCGGGTACTTCACGTTACAAATGAATATAAATAAATAAACACACTTTGAAGAAATGTCAGACATAATGCCAGCTCATTGCTTGTTGACAGAAATCGGTGGAGTGTCCAGGATTACAGAGGCTTGTGATTGGTGGAGTCTTGGAGCTTTGCTGTTCGAACTTCTTACAGGAATGGTAAGCTAATAGCTTTCCAATCATAACAGTTTTGTGTGTGTGTGTGTAATCATCCCTAAAAATATATCACTTCTCATTCTGTCTTCTGCAGCCTTTGTGGCAGCTCCATCCAGCAGGAATCCACTCCCACACTCAGCTGCTCATCCCCGACCACCTGAGCACTGCAGCCGCTTCTCTGCTCACTGAGGTTAGAGTTTAGAGTCACAACACCTGCAGGACTTTTGTTATGAAGAGCTTATTCATCAAAACTGGCATGTGCACAAATATTTCAACTGTATTTGCACTCATTTTGCCCTGCAGCTGCTCCAGTTTGATGCTGGTTATCGCCTGGGCTCTGGAGGTGGAGGTGTAAGTGACATCAAATGTCATCCTTTCTTCAACGGAGTCTCCTGGAAGGCTCTGAGCTGCTAGCAGGACATGATCCCTGCGTGTTACACTGGATTTGAAAAAGAGCACTGGGCTGAATCCAAGTGGCCCTTAGTTGTAGCAGAACATACTGCTTTCAGCAGAATGTTGTGGTTCCCAAAGAAAAATGACGTAATAAAAACGAACAAAAACGATGAGCTGTTCCACACACAGTGAAACGGATTATTTTAAACTCTTGAGATGGAACTTAATATATATTTGATGTGATTTTGATAGTTTTACACATCAACTTCATTATCACCCTGCATGAAACCTGATGCCAACTAAACCTAACTTGTGACAAAAAAAATTGGACTACTTAATGTAGAAAAACAATAATGAACAATGAATAAATAGGCAATAAACTGTTGGATATCCCGTCCTGTTATAAAGCCTTTGTCATTTTGGGTTATCATTGATAAACAGGCTATTTGTGCTCCCAAAGACTGACACAATTTTAAGTTTCAGCTTATTCAAATCAATTCAAACATATTTTCAGATATGATTAGTTTAACAGTCATTTGTGAAGTGGGACTCGCAAAAGCTATCCAGAGCTTATAAATAGGGCCCCAAAACACAATGCATGAAATACATATAATTTAAATAATTTCAAAGACACATTCCCATACTAACCTAGATCTCTAAAAATTCCAAAAATATTAAGTATAGTAATACTAACCCAATACATCTAGAAAAAGGCACATAAGAGTAGTATTAAGGTGTGCAGAGGAGCATCTCTGAATGCACAACACGCTGAAGCAGATGGGGAACAACAGCAGAAGACCACACTGGGACAAGAACAAGACGCTGCGATTCACACAGGCTCACCAAAATTGAACGACAGAACATTGGAAAAAACGTTTCCAGGTTTGATGAGTATTGATTTCTGCTGCCACATTTTGCCCTGTGTCAACCTGAATCATTGCCGCAACGCAGACACAAGGTGGTGATGGTTGTGTGATGTTTTCAGGCCCCAACTGAGGATCAGTTAAACACCACGGCCTGCATGAGTGTTTCATTTTCTAATCCTGTCCACCCTGTTCACTCCTAACAAAAATCTTATCACAAAAATCAAAACTACTTTTGTAATCACTCAATTAAATAAATAAACTCTAGATTTCCCACTTCCATTCAGCAGAATTACAAGTGTACTCTGAAAACATTCACATTTAATAAACCATCAACTTACACAACAGATTAATAAGCTTGAGTTGTCTTAAGAAAAATAACAGCAATTACACGTCTTTTTTCTCCCCACATTCACTCAGCCTGCTGTCATTACAAAAGAACATTACGGTCATAAATCAAAGCAGCGTGCCAGCATGGCGCTTTGCCCCGCAGAACTGTGTGCTATGGCAGGTCATGGGTAATTTGAAAGTAAGACAACTGCAAAGCTAATAATCGCTCAGACATCTGGCTCGGAGTGTGTCAGCTTACATTTCTGACCAAAACTCACATGAATCAGTCTTTTAAGCACTTCCAACACTGTTTTCTGGTGTAAATCACAGTGGACAGTCCAAAAATGTCGTTCTCCTTCTCTGCAAAACCATGCAGTGAGTTGGATTATTTCCCATAGCCTGCCACACAGTACCAGTCAAAAGTTTGGACACACTGTGCGTGTAAACATTTGACTGATACTGTATATTTGACCCTCGTGTTGCAAACCAACATATCCATCACTCATTGGAAACATGTCAATCAGCTGCTTTCAGCCATCTATGTCTTTGGGTTCATCCTGAAAGCATAAAAACACACCCAGACATGGACTACAGTTGAGTAATTCAGTTTTTATTGTTTAAAACGTTCTCTTTTTTTCTTAAATAGTTTTTCTTACACAGCAAAAAGCTTGCTTTTATTCTGAGAACAGGTGGTATAAGTTCTCTGAGGACTTCATCACTTTGGAGATTTTAGAACAGTGTCTCTTGGTTTCTAGCCCAATATGTGCTCTTTGTTCTTCTCTCAACTAAAACAATAAAATTATTCTATGGAGTTTTACCTGTGTTTGCCATTCATCTCACAATAAGTGGAAAATGTTTCAGTCCTATGTAGAAAATGACATATGGCGCACGTATGAGAATTTCTTTTCTTTTGATCTGTAGACCAGCACCAGAAACCCCAGACCCCAACAAGTTTCCACAGCAGCACCAAACCCTTTATGACTGCTAAAGCTTGCAAATGTCCTTTGCACAACCCAAGTGTTATCTTTTTCTCGTAGTTAACCAATACAACAATACATTAACTGTAGTTACGGTAATGTTCACCAGGTGAGTACAGCTACTTTTTGCGTGGGTCTGGAGTTCACAAAGGTTTACATGTCAAGGAGCAGCACCCTGGGGTCCTCCACCACTGACTTGATCTTGCGCAGGAAAGTGACGGCCTCTCTTCCATCAATCAGACGATGATCGTATGTCAGGGCAACATACATCATGGGACGGATTTCCACCTAGATGGCAGCACCAAACAAGGAAAGTCAAGGCTTAATTTACCTGATAGTATTTATCCTCAAAGTTTATTTTAATAAGGAAAATTGTAAAAAGACTTTGTTATGATGCTACACCTGTATTACTGGGAGTTGAGTAGGCAAAACACCAACAATTGTTTTAGATTTGATGCGCAAAGTTAACCAATCGTCACATCATCAAGCACATGTTCAGAAGAAAATTACACAATTTAAAAATAAGTTACAGTGACTGGTCTCCATCTAGCATTTTAATGTGGTATTTTTATTTTACAGTTTAAATGTCATGGAAATGAATGCTAGTGAGACACTGCACTAAGCTTAAAACCAGATTAATAAATGATAAACCAAGCTGCCGTTTGTAAAAGACATTTATCAAACCCAGCACATTTTTGTCATACACGATCCTTTAGAATAATAATAATAATAATAATGTCCAATGATAAGAACTCTTTAACAACCAGGGTAAAACAACAACATCATCAGCAAAAAGAAAAACAGAACTATGATAAATTTCAAATGTCTCATAATCTTACCTTTTCTCCCAACAAATTAATGGCCTTCTCGATATCAGTAAAGTTCATTCCCTCTACGTTTCTTATTACAGGAACCACCAAACCCTGAGAAAAAGTCACGTGTCAGATTTCGGAAATGAGCCATCGAGCGCTTACACCGAGCCCAACCATAAAATTCACTTGTCCTACCTTTGGTGTAGCCACAGCCACACTGATATCAACATAGTCCCTGTACACAATCTCTTTGGTTGTGTCATCAATTACTAAAAAGAGAACAAAAAGATTCTATCACTAAAAATCTGTAGGCAGGTTTAAATTATGAATTACCACTAATGCATGCAACCAAAACCTTTGCTTCTTATGTACCATTTTTGTTTCCATGCAAGCAAAAAAAAAAGTCATGGCAAGAAAAACCCACAGACAATTATAGATAGGGCAGAAATACAGACCACCCGTGCTTCACTGCGGTCTATCTAAATAGGTCAGGGTGGTCTAAAAGCAGTAAATAAGTTAGAGTCGGTTTGTGGCTGGGCAATGAAAGATACTGAAACTTAAATCTTTTTCTTTACCACATACACTTGCCATGGACTTGATACCAAACATGCAAAGCAGTGGTGTGAAACTGACACCACCAAGTAAGGCTTCTCATTCTTTTGAGGTTGATCTATACCGGCATTAACAGCAGGTTGGTCACCCAGAGCGTATGCAGCAGCCTTCACAAATGCAGACATGAAGCCCAACTTGATGTTATGCTTTTTCAGGAAAGCATCTTTGTGAGTCTTCCTCATCTCTGAGATATTGCTGCAGGAAAACAGAAAAATGTATGCATTAACTAAAAATTTGGGATGAAATGGAGTTCAAGCCTGCAGGACACTCGATTTGGTGGAAGTCAATAGAGGAGGAAATTCTTAGTAGGTCAGTGTAACAAGATTTGGGCATTTGAATACCCATTCACACGAAACATTAAAGGAAAGATGCGCTCACTGGCTCATGTGGCCATTTATGTGTTCCACTTAGAAAGGACAGGCTGATCAATGTTGTCTTTTCTTTGGCAGCTAAATCCTGCAATATACTTGACTCTTTTTTTTTTTTTTTGTAAGTTAGTTAATGGTTTTCTGAGGATTTAACTGGTGTTTCATAGCAGAAAAACCATGGCTCATGCTAGTAAGTCATACTAAAGCTACAGATAGCATTGGTAATTACGGGGTGATTAAACAGAAGAAAAAAAGACTAGCTGACTTGTCTGAAAGTAAGAAAACATTAAAAAAAAAAGATCAAAATCGATCACATTTAAAAGGGACAAGGTTCAACATTGTCTTTACAAATTTTGCGTAAAAACTTAAAAGACATTTAAAATAATAATTTTCTAAACAATATAATTTTAATAGTTTGTTTAGTTTGGTTCATGTTAGCAGCGATAGCACCAGGAGCCTTATGTCTTTGCAGGATAGCGTCTGCGTGCCTGTGCACAACACGTTTAAGGATTCCTCCTGTTGAGTGGTTACATCCCAGTTAACTCTTACAGAGAGTTCATTTACTAGATCGAAGTTCTGCAGAACCACTCTGGTTAGAAGGCTGCTCCTGGTCTGATTTGACGGTCTACAATTTCCTGTCACAGAGAGAGACGGGGCTGTGGCAGCTAGCTACATAACATCTGCAAAACAACAGCTAACCAGTTATGAGCTTTAATAAAATATGAAAAATATGTTAACTGTAATTTCCCCATTGCGCGACTAATAAAAGGTATTTATTCATTCATTCATTCAAAATACACTTGGATAAACCAACAAGTATCTCTTGGGCTACTTTTTTAAAAGAAGTTTTTAAATGCTGTAACCATTGTGTTTTTTGAAGATTAACATATTGCTTTTTGATGGCTATAAAAGAATGTTGGTGGAGATAGTAGTGAAAAAAAGCTTTTGGTCTGCTAATTGTTTCACTATTGGTCATTTTTCCTCTTGTATCTCTCTTTTAATTGTTTGTTTTCCTGTATCTAACCCTGTTGAAGCTCTAGGGTTTCTCCGCTAACATAATTAGCCCCTCCCAAGACACAGACTCTCCGAGAAAGGAGAGAAGAAGCGATAAAAATCTTCACTTTCTAGGGCCTGTAAATCTTATTGGGCTGTCATAAAAGCCCATATCGGTTGAGGCAGCTCTTCCACTCAGAGCGCAGGTCTCTGTGGGCCCCTGCAGATGCTCCAGCCTCCTGTTCTGACTAGCTCCTTCGGCTCCAGATGAGCCCTAGCCTGGGAAGTCTTCCTCCAGACCGTCGATGTCAATCTAATTAGGATACATAGAAAACCCTGAATAGCTGAAAGCTGACACCACACATTTGTGGGGGAAAAGAAATCCTCAAAGTGTCCTCTTCAGCACAGGGGGCAAGTGCAGACAATAACATTTCCTTGTAAATTAATAAAACCTGTTTTAACAATTCTTATCTTCGTTTTAGATGAAATTATGACCAAATATTTACATTCCAATGTTTAAAAGGATATTGGGTTTCAAAAAGCTTTTCCTATTGGGCAGATTCCAATCTATAACCATTTGTGAAAGTGTTGCTTTGGCTTTCAACACCGACATAGTATGTATATGTATACGACATATACAAAATACAAAATACCACAAACAAATGCATGCTTACACATGTACAAATATTTGACAGAGTTGGGCTCATAAACTTTATTAAATCTATCTTTTTCCTGTAAAATTTTCTACTTATGTGTGTTCACATAACAAGAAACATTTCATACTGATTATCTAAAATAGCACAGAGGGTTTAATAAGGTCAGTTAATTTAGAATTTCCTACCTCATGTCGACCTCATTAAATGTAGTCAACATAGCGCAGGTGTTTTGGGCTTCCTTCAGTCTCTGGGCGATTCTCAGCCTCATGCGGTTCATCTTAACCTATAAAACACGCACGCACACACACCCACACACAGAATTATTACTCACATTAAACAAATCTGAAAGTTATCATATACACCTAAATGTTGTGTTATGCACTTTACCCTGCTTTCTGTCCTGGCTGCTTTGGCCCCTCCCTCTGCTTGTGCAACTGGTGCAGTTGGAGCAGCGGTGGGCTTGATGGCTGAAACTGTGAGAATTGATGAGGCAAAAGGATGTCAGTACCTCTACAAATGCTGAAAGCTGCGGCCTAAGCTGGAGGTCAAGAACGCAGCTGTGAAGCGGAACAGTTCTCACATGACACAGACCGTCTGTCTGATGACAACTAACCTGGTTTGCTGTCCATGGCATGTGCTGGCACAGGTGGCACAGGGGGCATGGCTGTGGGAATGGGGCCCACAGCTGATGGGGGAGGGGGTGGAGGGACAGCAGAAGGTGGTGGAGGAGCTGCAGCAGCCGGAGCTTCGGCTTTTGGAGTCTCTGCAGCTTTGGGAGCACCAGCTAAAAGAACGAGATATGAACAGTTATGACAACCCAAGTCTTAAGAGTGTATTTAATCCTGTGTTTTCATGAAAATTTTAATTCTACACACCTCCTTTTCTAAGCTTAAAAAGTGGAGTTCCTCCTTCAACCTTCCCTCCGTCTGGGACCAAAAGCTCTTCAATCACCCCAGAAGCAGGAGAAGGAACCTGCACTGATGTCTAATAAGCATGGAAAAGCAGTAACAATTAAAAAATAAAGCTCACAAGTTTAAAACAGAAATATACAAAGTTCCAGGATATTAACAGAATACCACAGTCTACCTTTAAGACCTGGCATGTGCCAGACTAAAGCATGTGTAAAGAAAAGCAAACATACTGAAAAACACAATTTCACCTTTTGATACGATTTTATAATTTCATATTGTAGAGCGAAGAACAAAACAGATTTAGGGATAAGATATTTTCCCAAAGCCCAACAATCACCAGAAATAAACACATTGAATCATTTTAACATTTACTTAGTTTTACCTTATCGGTCTCAATTTCACACACCACCTCATCCTCAGAGACAGTGTCTCCAACAGCTGTAAGGAGAATATGTTTTAGCATCCATGTAGTGTCTATAGTAGAAACAACTAGTTTATGTTTAGTAATTAAAAGTGTTACCTTTCTCCCACCTCACATCCCCCTCTGTGACGGATTCGGCAAATGCAGGGGTGTTAACTGTGACGACTTCATCTCCTGGAGGGCAAAGACAAGTAAAAGGAAATTCATTTCTACAATTTCTGATAGAGAATTAGTGGGATTTTTTTTAAACAAAAAGCCGACACTGGGGCACTGGTTTATCTTACTGGGTTGAGCAGACAACCCATATACTGTAATGCTAATGCAGAGCCCCAGGTTCAAATCTTTCCTGAGGCCATTTACTGCACGTATTCCCCAGTATTCCCCAGCTCTTCTGCCCAATGTCCTAACACAATAAAGGCTACCCTACCCCACCCCACCCCCAAACAAAAAATTAAAAATAAAATAAGTTAATACTTACTGTAGGCTACAGATGTTCTGAAGTACTGGATTTGGAAGACACTGGATCGGGGATTGTGTTTTCTAAATATAAAAAGGGGAAAAAAAATGAGACAAGAAACCTATGCATTCTGAAGGGTACACTCTTTTTTATTTATTTACATAGGGAAGAGACACTGATAATTGGAAAAAGGGTTTATATTAAACTTTGCCAGCTAAGAATACAGCTTTATACTCTCCAATAACACATAACTTATTCATCACATATCTCTGACATAGAGCACCCAGTCTCTAGTTTAAATATGCACTTACACATTGTTGCTGATGGCAGAGCTGCTAGCTGATAGAGCTGTCAGAGGAATGACAAGACAACCATTTAAATACCTTCTCTAGAGAACGGGATGAACATGTCTGAGCAGTAAGAATGTATACCTGCCGCAGCCCGACGAGCCAACACATTATTCCCCTGTGAAAAGACAAAGTCAAGGATTACAAAACGGCTGCAACCTTTGCAATGCTGTAACTAATAAATCACAATCACAAATATGCACTCATAAATAGATTAACTCTGATATCAAGTTAAATAGTTGCCATAGTAGTTGTGACTGCATATAAATTATTTTGAAGAAAGCTGATGGTCAAAAGTCACTTCCACACCCCAGACGTAAAATGACCTTTGACATGATCAATAACATGATCTGGCAGCAGCTGGACCGAATGTTCAGCATGAGGACTCAGCTTTATTAACGCTTGACTACCCATTTCTAATTGTACTAACAACCCGACAATCTAGACAAACTGCCAATGTCTTGACTTTCTTGATTTAGTTTCTAACACAGACTCTTCAATTTCTGTAATACACTACTACATGACCTCGTCAAAATGACAGCTAGCCAACTTATCCGTACACTTAGCTTTGAATGGCTAGCATATTCTAGGGAGCCACCTAAATGTTAATGATTTTACTTGAATACGGCTCAACTACACAAGAGGCTTCCTACACGCATGTCAAGAGGCGAAATCAAACATATTCAGGAGGTACGGTTTTAAACTTTAAGCAGCAGCAGGTACTTGTAAACGGAAGTGTCATACTGTCCTTGGCTTACAATGTTACGGCCTCTCCGCGGCCTACAGCAACTAGCCGGCTAATGCTAATGTTAGCTCTGATAGAGCTGAACGGAAAGAGGCTGCAGTTTTCTTGCGAACGGCAACGACATTTCATTAGGTTGCTGCCTACCTGGCGGATGGCAGAGAGGGAACGGCCAAAATTCCTGGTGAGACACCGGGAATGGGAAAACATGGTACCTGTGTGACAGTAGCCCGTCAGCGGAAGGGGAACTCTGGTCACACAGACCCGCTA
>VUQJ01017980.1:2470-14260 GCA_015108635.1 Andinoacara biseriatus | reverse complement strand
AACAAAAAAAAAAAAAAAAAGCAAAAAAAAAAAGAAAAGCAGCAACATATGCCGTCTTTAAATCAACTCAGTTACATCAGAAAATCGTCTCCTTTTTTTCAAAACATTTCACAACAAGCTGTCTTAACTGCCAGGCATGAAGTGCTTCGCTCGCTAATTAAAAATCCCTAATCAAATTCGCGATTCTGTTTTGCCAATAAGCACATGTTAGGGTCATTATTGACTCGCTAGTTAATGCCGAGCTGTTCTTTAGTGAAATTCAATTTAGCAGAAGATCGAGGCAACACAATACTCTGCTGTCCTATCACTTTGCGCAGGACTGCGTGCTGTGTGCTGCGTTTCTCAGTTTTTTTTCTTAACATTAACGTGAACATCCAGGAGGGTCTCACCCCGAGCCATCTGAAGAAGGCGAAGCTCATGTTCTTCTACACCCGCTACCCCAGCTCCAATGTGCTGAAAACCTTCTTCCCCGATGTCAAGGTAATTTTTGTTATAAACATACACATAACGCTTCTTATCTTAACATGTCAAACAATTTATAGAAGGGTTGCCCTTTGTTTAACTTCCTGGTATCTACTTGTCAGTGTGTGTTTGGGACAGAAACAATCAGCAGTGTGTTGGAGGAGAGCAACAAAAACGCAGAGGGCTTAAATAACAAAGGCACTGAGCTGCTAGTATGTCCTGGGGGCAGAGGGAGATACAGGGGCATTCTCTCTTTTAAAAAAAGCCACTCCAGTCAGCAAATGGACTGACAAAGGCAAGGCATTGCTATTGAGTGTCAACAGAGAGTTGGTATTAGAGACTTACGCGGTGGCAACTAGGCTGCAGTGAGCTCGTCCTAAACACAACATCCTGTGTGCTTTGGCTGCGGTCGCGTCATCTTTTGGTCTTTTCTTTTATCTTCTTCTTTCTGTTAGCATTTTTCTCTTAGCCTATATGTATCTCTGCTTCCTTCTTTTTTGCCTCACACGCTCGTACCTCCCCTCTCGCTTCCTCTCAACTTTCTCTTCCATCTCCTCTCCTATCCTGTCTCCCGGATCTCTGAGCTAGTGCGGGCCCCATGCCTCTCTATCTGCTCTGACCCCTGGGGTCAGGGGGGAGGATGCTGTTGCTGCAGCCCTGCAAACGTCTCCTCCTTGCTTACAATCCGGTGGTGGGAAGTGGCACTGAACAAAAGAGCGCCTAATCCCAATGTCTGATTCCATCCTATCAGCCCGAGTCAATGAGAGGGAAGCTTCCTTCTCACCCACCACACCAGAGAGAAGAAGCGTCTTTGATGCCTGCCCAGCCCTTAGGCATTTTTTCTTCTGTCTTTCTGGCTGACAAGATAGAAAAACAGGACTAATGTCAAGACTGAGTTTAGAAATACAAAGCCCTGACAGATGTTTTTTCATCCCGGACATTGGTGGGAAAAGATTGGAGCAATTAATGTTCCGTAGAGTGACAGACCATTAGGTGGCATTTTGCCCTACAGGTACTAAATTCATTTTTTTAGTCAATAATGAAAATTGTTGCTAATGCCAAAAGATCAGACCTTTTTAATTAAAAAGCATCAAGATTTGTTATTGAATTCTGTAATTGAATTCTGAAATAATATATTCCATTTCAAGAAATCTGCATTTATTTGTTTGCTCAGCAAGGAGGACAAAGGTCAGCAACACCATGCAGCAAAACAGCACTTCTTAAACTGCTAGAGGTTCACTGTCAATTCACTGCACAGTTTCTTCTCAGTTGCAGGGCAGTCTCTTCTCTAAACTGCGTGAAGTCAGATAGTATTTTCTCTCCCCTTCCAGTTCAATCGCTGCATCACCTCCCAGCTCATCAAGTGGTTCAGTAACTTTAGGGAGTTCTACTACATCCAGATGGAGAAGTTTGCCCGCCAGGCCATCGTTGACGGCGTCACTGATGTCAAAGACATCACAGTTAGCAGGGACTCAGAGCTTTTCCGGGCACTCAACATGCACTACAATAAAGCCAATGACTTTCACGTAAGTGTCACCTGTTAGTCACCCACCTTTTATTTTTCACTTTGTATTGTTTGACGAATCTTGCTGATGCGTTTACTTGGGAGGTATTATAGTCGAGAGTTGCTGCTCTCGTGCTTGTGAACGTGGACGTCTGTGTCATCAACAGTCTCATTCAGACTAAAACACAATCAGAGTTTTTAAAGTAAAAGTGTGTCAGCAACATTTCCTAAACATCTCAGTTTAAGGGGTTCTAAAACATTGAAGGAGTGCGGATGCTAGGCATGAAGCAAAAATGTATGAATCTAATTACCACAATGTTCAATGTGTCATTTATTTTGGTGATAATGTGCTGGAATAGGCATTTCCTTAGTGCTGTGCAGTTGTTTGCATAGACTCCAAGAGGATAGCGAGCCAGGACAAGAAACATTTTTTTATTCTGCAGTTTGGTTTCTGTGACTCATTAAGCATAAAGAATATATCTACCTGACTTCATTTGTGATTTTAGCTGTTTTTTGTTTTTTTTTACTTTAGTTTGAGATGAATGTTCCCCCTTGTTTACAGATATGCTAAGCTAAGCTAACCAGTTGTTGATTGCAGCCTTGTATTTAGCAGACAGATGTGAGAGTAGCGTAAATCTTCTCACCATATTCTCCACCAAAATGTGTTTTTCCCAACACGTTAAACAATCAGTTTTAAACGGCAGGGCTGACACATTATTTACTGCCTACATTAGTAACCACGTCAGACCTCCAGTATGTGGTCATGTATGTCTGTGTGCTGACCTGTGTTCACGCTGCACCTGTGGCTGGACAGCCTTTACAGCCATTATCTAAACTCCAGAGTGATGCTTTATCAAACTGTGGGAAGAGGAAGCCGCAAAATCCCACTAAAACAACTCGGGATTAGAGGACCAGTACGCCTGAGTGAGACAGAGATTGCTACTGATGCGGAATGCTGAGAAAGACGCTGTGGATTCCGAGGGAGAAGGCCGTTTGGTGGGAAAGGGATGAGACCGTTTTCTTTACCTTGGGACCAAGACATTCCTTTCCCAGGGATGCTTTTGTGTGAGGAGATGAGGGGAAAGAAAAATAACTTATGCCAACAACTGTTGTGCTAACTGGACAGTGGATGGGAAACAAGTGCTGCACGGCAGGATAGTTTTCCTCCCAGCATCCTTTGCACCCAGCCTTTACTTGTTGATATCTTTTTATGGATCCCGTCACTCCCATATCACCTCTTATCCACTACAAATCTTTGCTGAACCACAATTATCTTTATGCATCTAAAGGTTTACACAAGAGAAAATCAGCTTCTTGCCATATTCCGATTGAAATCCTTAACTAAGGCTTTGTTATAGGAAGCTGGGCAGAATCCCTGGGAAGACGGCTTACCTGTAATTAGTTAAGGTTCAAGAAAACATGAAAAGCTAATCAAAGAGGTCCCTAATTGAAAGTTAATTATTGCAGCATTGTATTTATTGTATTTGTGCAGAGAACAAAGAGATAAGCTCCCTTTCATCAGTTTGAGTGTTTGAAGACTTGCACTGCAGTTCTCAATTTTATATTTTTGACTTTGAGAAAACTGAGGACAGATGGTTCGGCACATCTGAAACTGAAAAATTTGAAATATGATTTTGACTAAATTCACTAATTCACTTTCTTTTGCTTTTCCAGGTGCCCGATAGATTTCTTGAGGTTGCCGAAATTACCTTGCACGAGTTTTACAACGCGATTTCCGCAGCTAAAGATTCAGATCCCTCTTGGAAAAAAGCCATATACAAGGTAATCTGTAAACTGGACAGTGACGTCCCGGAGGAGTTCAAGACATCTTCCTACTTATAAGCTGAAGTGGAGAAACTGTGCAGGTGAAAGGAATAGGTGATTTTTGAAACTAGTCATCTGCCAGTGCTGATATCATAATTTATTGTAGTGTATTTTAGTGAGGTGAACTGTAGATTAAACTTGTACAAACCCATTCCCCACACAATTTCAAGAGTTATAAATCTATTGTCTGAAAACAACACATAGCAATGCACTCGTGGAGTTTTGTAGTGTTCACTCATATAATCTGAGAGTTTTTGAGTTTGTAGGTGTGTAAAAAAATAAATAAATAAAGGTTTACAAATGTGTATTCATTCATAGTGTAGCCAGAGTTTGGGACTCATTCAATATGTCAGTATTAGTTTGGTTTTAAATCTTTCTTTCATCGCTTTGCCTGTCGTCTAACTGTATATTCACCTGCTGTATGTTGCATATTGTATTATAATTATGCTGTAAACTACTAGCTTGAGAGAATGCATGTGAAAATAATGCAAGTGTTGTGTTTTTTTATGATCATGTGTAAAGGTATGACTCATCATGTAAAGAACAATCATTTTCAGATGTTTCAGTGACAGACATTGTACTGGATGATAAAAATTAAAGATGCACTAAATTATAATGTAAACACGTGTGTTTTATGTTTTTTATTTTTATTTTAAAATTTTACAATTATCATTATGTGAGCATATTTTAATTATTAAAAGACACAAGAAGCAGCAGGTACATGCTTTATTTTGGGATGTAAATGTTTAACTCGCCCGTGAAAACACTGTTGCCCAGTATTGAGCCCCTAAGGTGCCTCTAATCCATGTCCAACAGCCAGCTGTTAAATGCGCCCCAAACTATGCTGTTCACATTGTTCACCAGAGCCAATTCAAGTCAACTTTCTAAGGCCTGCATTCATTGTGTGGCCCGCGCGGATGCGGACAACTGCCATGTCTTAAAAACAGCCACAATGCATTCCCTCCTAATGACTAATGCCCGAGGTGACCTCATATCGCAGTTGTGCCACCAAAGCAAAATTCCACAAACCCGTTGACTCTTTCTTCCAGGCATCCACTCGGAGCAAGCTGATCACAAACACACATGCACACCCGCAAGTTTGGTGATGTCACAAAAAAAAATCACAGATGGGCTCCTCTTGATGCCCATGGCTGCATATAAACACACATTGTCAATACTATTCAATATTTGCAGGTAATTTTATGACTTAAAACTCTTAGCAAAAGGCTGCAAAATGCATTTAAGATTAAAAAGGTGGGCTGCACCGTGCACAGCAGCCTGAAAGTAGAGGCTGAGTGTTTCTCTTCAGTGTGCGAGATTCAAATGTCAGTGCCCAAAACCAAACATTTAATTGGAAAACCTGTTAGGCACCCAAGCACCAATTACATCAGAAATGATAACATTAAGGAAATTAAAACATTAGTTGGATTGGTTGATGACAAAGACTGGAGACAATAAACCTCACTAATCTTTTAATAGACATTTCTTTTCAATTAGATCAGTCTTCTTCAGTAAATTGATTTACATTCTCAACTCAATTAAAATGCCTCTGATTGGACCAAAGTGCTTTGCTCAAATTAATTTGTTGTGTGACATTTTCTGAACAAGACTTGGTCACCTCTGAAATAATGAAAGAAAACAAAGAAAATACCTTCAGTTGTTTGACTGCCTCCGGCTGACGAGGCTTTAACTTAAACAGGCGCGATATGAAATTATGTTCTTTATTAGAGAATCTCAGATAAAACGACTCGCTTTGTAATGAAGATGAAATGGAAAGTAAAATGCAGGGGGTGTGATCAAATTAAAAGAAAAACACTGTTTGAGTCGATGCTTTGTGTGTTTGGATTAAACCTCTTGGAAAGTCTCGGTAATATAATTTTGTTATTCAGTATAAAGAAAATCAGAGCCAGTCGCTTAGTTCCTGCAGATCGATTCATCTATTCACAGAAGGGTAACAGCATCATCTAGTGATTGTCTGCTGTAACACACACACACACACACACACGTCTCAGCTTGACTCGAACTTGACTGATTCAACTCTGATATGATATTTTTTGATGCGTACAATGTACATAAATGCATTTTTACATTCCAGCCAATTGTTTGAAACAAGTGCTGAACCTTAGAAATTGCATTTTCTCTACAAATATTGTATCATTGTATTAAATATGTAGCATCGGATTGTGTCGTGCACACAGTCCTCCACACAGGGGTGCACTCGTCACTGTATAGAATCTGAGAGGATGTCAGGAGAATCAGAACAGCAGGAAACTGACCGTGTGAAATATTGGAGGAAATGTTTTGCCATAACAGTTTTTTTCCTCTGCAAAAGGTTTGTCTGGATGCTGGGGGAGCATTTGCACACTCGGTACGTGTGGTGTAAAATTTTAGGAAAAAAGATCTGGTCTCCTTAGCAGGGTCCTGGAAAGACAAAGGCAGGATCAAAGACCCCTGAGCTAGAAACAATAGGAGCTGTGGGACTGGGGGCACTGGGAGAGTCCCTCTGTTTAATCTCCTGCTCATGGATAGGGGCTTTTTGGCAAGCTCACTCTGGGAGGGCCCTTCGGAGCAAAAGGGAGTGTAACTTGAGAATGGAAGCCGCTGACTTTAGGCTGCCCTTCAGACAACCACTTCTTGGTGTAGTTTGGTGTGATCACCAGTAAATCTTTATTAATTTTAATTGGAGCCCCCATTTAAAAGAGCAATTAAAGCGGATTAATCGAGCCCATCCCGTATAATGTCTTCTGTTAATTAGTTTGTCAGCACTGTTTTAATATCGCTTAATGACTTCATATTTCAGGGATGACATTAAAGGGATGCTGAAGGAAAAGAAATGGCCTTATCACAATGCACTGCTTTAATGGGAGATGTCCCCCCCGCCAGCGGGCAAGGTCAGGCCTAGGGCCCGCTGGGGCGAAAGAGGCTTCGGGGTCCCACCAAGAAAGCCACCTCCAGGGATCCACTGCCTCACACACACTGCCTGCCGCACAGCAAGTGCTGTACATACAGTCTCCCTCACTGAGTCATACAGACGGTTGTGGAAAAGAGGAGACTTTGCCTGTTAGGGTGTAATTTTCCTGCTACCATCACAGGTTTTAGGTAGTCTGTTATGAAGAGAGACAGGGACGAGACGATGATGATAAAACTAGAAACTCCCAAAACAAGTCAAGACTTCCAAAATATTGAATTTTGAACAAGTTGCCCTGCAGGCGAATGAGCCACCTCCTATTCAAATCATTAGAGCTCCTTTATCTCCATAACAACGCTGACTGATGTGTATAGCGATATAGCTCACAAAGTTGGTACTTTTTAGCTGAAGAAGGATATACAAGCATGTGATAGGTGGCCAAGGGGAGTGAGGAGCCTTAAATGAAAAATGTGAAAATGCTTTGGAACTACAAAAGCATACATCAAGTATGGCACGTCTTTAAAGTACCTTGGTCATTTTAGTGCTGTTGTTTAATACCATGTACACCATATTGCCTTGCAAAGGGCCAGATGTTCGACAGGAGTATTAAGAAACTGATCATGCTTTTATAGTCCTGGTTCTCTTTTTGATTACTGTACCCCTGCCTTACATAGTTCCTGTACATTACCCCGTAATGCCTCCTTCACAATGACACTAAGCCAAAGGTGGCCAGGCAGCAAGAGGTTTATAAAAAATCAACAGCACATCTTCCTTATTGCAGCAATGGCTGCTGTGCATCCCTGCTAATTTGAGTGTTCCCTCGCACCTCCACTCTCCTCAGCAGATTCATAAATCTCATTCCCATTATCCCGCTAATTAGCCGGGATTACAGGAGCATGTAATGCCCCCGCTTCCCAATAGATTGATTGGAGGATGGTCTCTTTGTTTTGAAATCACTTCCTGATTGATGTACAGAGCCCTAGTTTGCAATTGTAATGGCCCAGATGTTAACAATCAAATGTGTTTCCGCTCCAGGAAGTAACAGTCTGTCATGGAAGAGGAGCCAGTCGAGCGTGTAACGACACATCACAGGAGTGTGGGGATGGAGGGACTGCAGAGGAGGGGATGGAGGCATGAAGAGGGGGGTAGGTACTGGAGCCCTGGCTTGAATTGCTGCTGAGAGAGGGCAATAATGATGCCCGTAGTACCATCTGAAATGCAAGTTGTGTGTTTGGGGTGTCTCTTTGAATAGAGTATTGGATAGACTGGCCTTTGTGGTGTTTCATTGGTGTTTTTCTACACTACTGATCTGCCCATGGCTGATCATTTTAACTGAATTTTTAGACTTAGATGTAACTAGTTTTTTTTTTTTTGGTTTGTTTGTTTAGAAAAGATACAGATTCCTAAAACTCCAACACAGCATCACCGCTCAAAGATGTTATCAGTGCAAGATTCCAGTCTTCCCCCCCATCAGGGCGGTCCACTTTGCACACAGTAGAGGGCACTCTTGTCTAATCAAACTGAATCCTCTGCTTTTTCCTCATTCCCTTTTTCTTACCCTTCACCAATAAATCACTTTCTCGGATAGTTAATGGATATAGAAGCAGATCATGAGTGAGCTATCTGTGGGGCGATAATTTAAGTGAAGATCCCCACACTGATTGCAGTGAAAGGTTATTTATTTCAACAATAATGCAGGACACAAAGGGGGAATCTGGGCGAGATTACCAGCTAGGGTATGCTAGAGTGCTCATCTCCAATGGAGCAGCGTGTAAATTGGGTTCACTTTCCCCAATGAAAATACAGACTGCAGTTTATTTCAACTTTATGCACATGGAAAGCTGTGCTTCCCTCTCAAGGGTGGCTGGGGACTTAGAGATGGCTGTGCATATGAGGGGAGGGTGGGTTTAGACCTTGAAAAATGCCCTTTTTGTCCCTGAGTCTCTGGAAGGCTAAACTACTGAGGTATGGTCCCCCATCCACCATTCCCACTGTCTCCTAATTAAAAAGCATGATGACAATAAGGAAGTGGTCTAAAGGATGCCGGCCTGAATAACAGACAGAATAAGCACAGACTCCTAAATGAGACTCAGGTAGACTGTATGTGTGTATCTGTCTTACTGCTCTTGTATTTGTGTGTGTATTGTGTACATATTGATGCTGGGCACTATTGATTGACTTTGTTGGTGGAAAAACTGCATGTGCACAAAAGCCAGCTTGGCACAGATACTCCAGCTTGCCCCTCATGCAGAAAAATGCATGATTAAGGCCCAAGTGACCTGTCTAAAAAAGTCGTGGAGAGAGAAGAGGAAGTAGCTCCATATGCTTCCCCATGTGGTCACAACATCCAGAAAGTATGGCACAGCTCACTGCGTGGTTCTGCATTACATCTAACAGCCTGTAAGCACTAGGTTCCATAAACAATGCCAGTGGTAAACAAATGCCACAGCAGAGCACAGCAACCTAAAAGCTGCAGTGCACACTGCTTTGTGTAGTTCAATATACAATACATACTTTTACATGTCTATCATGTTCCAGGCTTTCAACTATGTTGTCACCCAAGATATGCATCAGACATGGATCCAAAGCTGTGTGAGATATAACCATTGGGTAAAGGATTGGAGCCCTTGAGCACCATGATAAGCACTGTCACAGAGACATAACATATGTATCTATGCTATGCTTTGCTTTACGCTCCAGCAGGCTTTGGCTGGCTTCACCTGGGGTGGCAGGTGAATTCCCCTGTTGAGGACCAATTCCCAGGAGTGAAGAGATCAAAGCAGAATGTCTGAAGTGATGCAGGGAATAAGGGGGCATGAATAGCTAAAAGAGGTACATCACTAGGACTCCGAGGTCTCCAGGGGGGATCTCAAACCGCAGATGGACTTACTGATCATCTGACTTCTTCCTCAGGGTGATGGAAACTAAGCAGCCGTTAGAATGCAGCCTTCTCTCCAGATGGGTGGATCACAGGTCAAATCGTCCCAGACAACTGACTGGGGACATTTGGGTGGCTGGTCCCAGGGGTAGAGCATGGGACAAGAGGGAACCTGCCTGAGACTGGCAGCTGCAGCACTCCCTCCTGGCCTAACACACCCGAGGGTGTACCTGCTGCTCGACTTGTGCCCCAGTGGCATGTGACAAATGGTGACATGCTTCTGCTCCCTGCTTTGTTAGATCGGTGGCCCTGATTGAAAGCAAAGCAGCAGGCACCTCTCACACCCATATGTCTGCAGAGAATTGGAGAGAAAGGAACACAAGAGGGGGGCAGACTCATCTGCAGCTTTAGTGAACGCTTAGAGAAATGAAAATAAAGTGATATCATTCCAGTGCATAAACGTATGCAATTTTCTGCAATAATGGGGTGGTGGAGATGAGCATATGCACTACCATCTTTTTATTTACATATGGATGAGTCCATTTTTGTTTTCATGCACACTACTCTCTTCATTAAAATGTGCAGCTCAAGTCATTCAAAGAGGGATCATATTTCATAGAGGAATGAGGAGAGTTCCAAAGGATTTTGAAGAAATAAAACAAGAAAGGAGACAACTGAGCCAGGCCTTCCACTGAAGTTCAGGCAGCCTTTATTAAAAGTGCAGCATGATTGATAACCTGTCAGTCACTGGAATAATCACGACCAATCCCGACTCTCACAGCCAGCTCAGCTTCCCGCCCTCATCCTTTATGCCCCTATCACCCCGAACACATCCACTTGCCATTGAAAACCTGTAATTGAATGAGTTTTTGTCATTATTGTGATTAATCATATTAATTTGAACTAATTAAGAGATGGTTCGAAGTTATGACAATTAGATTAATGAAATTAGTTTTAACTTTTTCACCCAACCTAATAAAAAAAAAGGGAAAATCAGACCACGACTGTTATGAAACAGTTGGCAATCTGGATTTTGGGACTAATTGAATGTCTGATTTTATTAATGATGAAATTTATAAAAGTCCTTGAGGGGGAAATTAACGCAGATTCAGCTGCTAAGAGTGGAAAATTAATTAAAATTCCTGGAGATATTCCTGTCATTAAAGGCACAGGCCCTGTTAACCCTGGTCCTACTGTGAATAGCTAGTGTATACACACGGGGGCTCTCCACAGTGACTGAAAGGAGATATATATATTTTTTTTGGGTTGACAGTTTTTAAATATTTGCATAGTCAGGCACCGGTCTGCGTGAGAGAGTCATTACACTCCAAATACATAATAATAGCACTAGATTTCAGGTATTTTCAGGCCATACTTAAAACTAAAGTAACATCAGCTATAATTGTCTACTACTAAAATCAATGGGAAATTAGGAAACATTTAAATTGCAGCTTCCCATCTAAATCCGTCTTTGCTTAGATGTGCATTTTATCACTTACTTGCTTTACTGCTCTGGTCTAAACTCAGTACCTTAAAAATACGGTAATGAATTGCTATGGAATTTTGTAAGGAAGCTGTATAAAGACATTCGTCCACAAGACATAAATCAAAATTTGACTTTGGTGTCTAAGACCAAATACCCGCACAACCATGCTATATAATCACCCTCAGCTAATTACCCTCCCTGGATTTCCATTAGCTATTTTTATCTTCGCTAACAGGCTAAACCAATAAGATAAACAGTATGAAAAAAAGCTAAAGGTGATGCTAATCTGATGTCAGCAATTAGCTCAAAGCTCTTACTAGAGTGGCTAGCGCGACTGTAAACTTAGCCTTGTTTGTGTCTTTTTATATGGTTACTTTGTGACACATATTTTAAGTGCATTATTCTATTTCATTATAATGTACCTGCTGTCTGATATTCTGAGAAGACAAGTTGCACTTATCCACAATGCAAACTGCAGTTCTGAGTTGCTTTATTTGCACAGACAATGGTTAAAATGCCTGCAGATGGCAGAAAAAAATGTGACTGGCTTATTGCTGCATCAGCACTGTACATAGATTGAATTGTACCTCCTTTGACCCCTGAGTCTTAATTTTTAATATTTCAACAATTACCAGGTAAGGGTTATACTTCACTTTGCTTACTACTGTCAAATAGAAAAGTTAATTTCTGTGTGAGTCAAACTTCATTTTTTTTTTTTTTTTGTGGCC
>VUQJ01017977.1:2191-12455 GCA_015108635.1 Andinoacara biseriatus | reverse complement strand
GTTGGGATTAATTGGTGATTCTAAACTGGCTGTAGGTGGATGTGAGAATGTGATGGTCCCACCTGAATGTGATGGTCCCACCTGTGTGATGGTCCCCACCTGTGTGATGGTCCCACCTGTGTGATGGTCCCCACCTGTGTGTTGGCCCCACCTGTGTGATGGTCCCCACCTGTGTGATGGGCCCCACCTGTGTGTTGGCCCCACCTGTGTGTTGGCCCTGTGATGGAGTGGTGACCTGTTCAGAGTGAACGTCTCCTTCTGTACTGTGATGGCTGGGTAGGCTTTAGCCCCCCGTGACCCCAAGTTGAAGAAGTGATAAAGAAAATAGATGCATAACTTTAACAAATAAACTTTAATGTCTCACAGTCAGCGTGACTCTGTGGCTCAAATATCCAATAATGTTTGGCCAGCTGTGTCCCACTTTACTGGTTTGCATGACTTTGGAAGATTTGCAGTTTTTATTCATGAGCTTGTATCTGAATCACTGTAAAACTACAGTGTGCCAGCTCTACCAGCACATCCATTTTCATCATTGCTACTTTAATCTCCTAAATACTTTATATTGCAGTATTTCTCCATGTTTCTCTGGTCCAAGATGATACAAAGAGTGTCTGACACGCACTGAGGGGGAGGCATTAGGAGCCTGTAGGTCGCTGAGGCTATCATCACACAGGCTTTGGGTGATTTGGGGAGAAGGGTGAAATCTTTTTCTATCACCTAATGAGCAGAGAATAGCACCCACAACACGTGAAGATGGTGAGGACCCGTCTGACACCTCGTTTTGGTGACATTTTTGTCCCCGCTTCAGAAAGAAGGACAAGGCTGGGACGGAGACAGCGTGCAGGGACTCCACGGCTGAAGCCCCCTCCCCCCTCTGCTTGTTTTTCCCAGGCAAGCACGGGCCGCTAATGAGGGCAGAGCTCCCTCACCGTGACTCTGGGCTCATCGCGAAGGTCGCCGTCATTACCGGAGCGTGCACTGAAATAAGTGAGAGGGATGCAGGCGACGGAAAAATGATTAATTGTCGCACGATTTTCAAGGACAGAAGTAAAAGTCTACGTTTGCTCCACAGTGACTAATACAGCATCAGGCTCTCTCATTTTTAAGTTATTTACAGTGTATTGGTTGAAGTGTTTTTCATATATTATTATTATTTTTTAGCAGATAAAAGGTAATAGCACCTGTGCTGAGTGGTGACGGGCCATTCTCTGGAGCATTTGAATGTTCTTTACTGTGTGAAAGAAGTGAAAAGCTTGTTTTGTCAGACCGACTAATGTATGCCATTAGCAGTGAAATGAAAAGCAGGAGACAAGATGAAATAAACCTGTAACACACACCAACACAAAGAGGCTGCAAATACTGAAGCTTTTACTACTAACACTCTGAATTTAATCCATTTAATACATGTGATTAATTAGTTAACTCAATTATAATGAGTTAGATCAGCTTCGCACAGCTGCTGTCACCAACTTCTTCAAACTCTATGTTTAAAAAAGGATTTTGCACGCTGCAGTTTTTCTGCCCGAGTTCTATTTTTGGGTCCCTTAGATGTAGATAAGACGTAGATGAGGTCAGGTGATCAGAAAATAACTGATTCTCCTAAGAAACATTGTACTGTGTGTCCAAAGCTAATAGATTTTATTTGTCTGCACCGCAGAGCTCTGATGCTGCTGCTTCAGCCCAGCACGGCCGTTTATTTTGACCCAATGCCACATGCACACAATGCTTTTCTGCTTTTCTGCCGGCCACACAGAGATTATCTAAGCAATACTGAGAGTATCACAGCTGCAGATAAGGACGGGAGATTTGCTGCCACAATTCAACTGTTGTTGTTTTCATGTATGAATCTTTCTTTTCCTGGTTCAGTGTTGAATTTTTTTATTGTTTATTATCACCTGGTGATAACATCTATTTTTCGTGCTCACTGTGATTTATATGAAGATATAAAGGCTACACAACAGGAGGACTTTCCCCACCGATGTGAGGACATTTCTGAGAAAAATAAATTGTAACCAGGCACTTCAAAGAGGCCGGGGGGCGATGTAAGGAATCGTGGGGGTTAATGCACCCAACAACCGAACATTTGGACTTGTCTACGTGCAACTTCGGCATAACTGAACTGGACTATAAAATCTCTGCTAGAAGAAAATGGAGGATTCACAGATTGGTTAGCAGGATGTCCATGAGCCTGTTTAGCAGTTCTACAGCAAATGCTGTGACGTAACAGATAAGAAAACGTAACAGTGACCAGAGAAAACTGAACTGACTGAAAATTATGACCCAAAAAGAATATAAAGATATCTACGCAGCACCAGGAGAGAATACATGTACATTTCCTGCACTGTTACACACTTAGAGTACACAACAAAATGTATTTAAGGGCTAAAAAAGTGGATTTTGCAGGATATGTCTTTTTTAAATAAAAGTGGATTAACTGCACTAGTTGCAACTGAAAAGTGTTGCGATCCCAGACATGTTACTGTGAGGAACGTTGCTGCCTCCTGGAATGCGTCGCTGATGGGACTTGTCATTGCTGTTGGTGTTTGACACTTTGGATTCCTCCATCAGCTGCTCACCCTCTGTGCTACTCACTGGACAAGCAGCCGAATCTGCATCAGCTCCACTGCAACAAAACATTTTTGCCTTCACTGCACGATACCAGCATCCTTATTGTATTTAGGTTTTAATTTATCAGATCACCTCGCTCACATTTTCATATTTTCTGTTTACGTGTTCCTCTTCAGATCTATTTTCTTCAATTTTGTTCATTTTAATGAGCTAAGCTGTTTATTGCTTAGTTGCTGTAACACAGTAATTTCATAACTTTTGAGATAAAGTTTGTCTTATTATTATTATGCTTGCAAACGTGCCTTCATCTTCATGCCACCTGGTTTGTCTGGGATCCTTCTCCCAGCTCTCCCAACACATTCCAGCCATGTATCTGATCAACAGGAAATTTGGGAAAAAGCAGAATTTTCCTGCTTAAAACAACCCGTATCCAAAATCCAGACAGCCTCAATCATCAGCCTTATTCCATAAACTCGGATGCTGATGTATTTTGTGTTACACTGGTAGCTACACACACACACACACACACACACACACACATCCTGTTCCTGCTGTCTTTTACCCTGCTGGATCCTGGAGACTGATTTGCAAACTTGTTATTCCGAGTTATCGTTTGGGTGGGAATCATCTTGTAAACTTGTGAGTGATGAATTGGATATTTTCTATAGCGAGAATAAATGTAATATTTCTCACAGACTGAAAATGTTAAATTATGGTTCTGCAGACGCTGCTCAGTGATCTCTGAGAGAGTAGCAGAGTTATAAATGAGACAGGAATGCTAACAAGATGGAAATTCAGCTGTGCTACCAATGCTGAGTTCACCACTCCCTTCATTTCCATATAAAAAGCAGATCTTTCCTCAGAGAAAACCGTAAACAACGAGATTGAGTGCACACACATTCAACTTCTTCTGCAAAATCATCTTTGCTGATATAGAAACATAGTTTTATTAAGGTGTGCCTGCACTGAAAATCCCACATCACCACGTGCTCCACATGTTTTTGACATTGACCCCAGGTGACAATAGAAAACATGTGAAATGCAAATTGGAGGAGCACCTACGGCCCACCTGAGCATCACAGCTTCATACCAATCATCTAAATGGAATGTAAGTTTCTGCCTTGTTATCGCAGTCGTACAAGCTTGTCAAACTACTGTCTTAACACCCACGCGCGTGTCCTTCAACTTCCTCACACTATTTTCTAGTCACTGGAACTCTCTCTTGCATGCAGACCTGTCGCTCATTATCCAGTTGTGCAGGTTTACCACCCAGTTATTCCAGTCTCATGTCAGTTTGTGTTTGTTGCCTTGTCCTCGCTGACCCAGACTTTTTTTTCTCTGCATGCTTAACAACCTGGCAGTCTATTTTTTGACCTTGGCTTATTGTCAGACCTCAGCACATTGACTTAGAAAAGGTTTGCATGTTATGGGAAGAGAACTAGTGGCCAGCTGTAAATCTGCCATTTGACCTGAAATTCTCTACTTTAGAATTCACTGTTTTCAGTGCAAACTGACGTGTTCCTGTTGTTCTCTTTTCCTTTTAACTAAGAGTCTCTGTAAAGTTAGTTATGACCCAGAGGACGAACGGGGTGTTTTTGGTATGTTTGTTAACAAAACTGCAGCAAAACTGCCTGTCAAAACAGAAATGTGCACGAAAGATGGCCAGTGACTCCTAGATCACCTGATTACCTTTTTACTATAATTCAAACAAGGTAAAAAAAAAAAAAAAGAAAAAAAAATCCCTTGGCCATCTGGAGTCGAAGTCTCCAAATAACATTGTCAATTTAAGATGATGTAGCCTCAAAAGTGTGGAATTCAAACTACGTACCAGTTTTTAAACTGTTGACAGACTAAAATTATTGATCGTAACAGAACTATCATCAATAACTGATGCCATGCTTTTTCCTGTAGACTGTTCTCACCTGTGATGTGTGTTTGGTGCAGGAAGAAAGGGTAAGAATGGGATCTTTGCTGGCAGAAATTGTTTACAAGCAAACAAAAAATCATAACATCTCTTTTCCTATTGAAAAATGCACCAGGCCAACCAATCGAGATTTAATATGGCAGCGTGTGGCAGTTGGTTGCTGAGGAACAGGTGAAAGTTGCAGGAGTGACAGGAGTCAAAGACAGACAGCGACAATGATAGATTTGAAAAATGAGAGATTTTAGCATGTTTGGAGTGTGTAGTTACTGTGTAGTTACTGTGTATTAAAGATCATGAATTTATATTTTAAGTTATGAAAATAGTTGGATTGCATTAACACATTAGATTTTAGCTCCAATGTGTTAATGCAGCCTGTCAAAATGGAAATGATAACTACAGTCACACAAGTGTGAGGTTGTGCTGAATAAAAGATACCAAAGAAGGCAGAGTAAACTGTTTTTAAGCTGAAATATTTAGAGCCCAATCATACCCAAGCCCAGTGGTTCCCAACTTCTGGGTCACGGCCCACCAGGGGGGTACGGCAGGGAGGGAGCGGGGGAGGGGGGCATATTAACAGAAATTCATTTTGAAATTATGAATGTATGTTATAAATGTATTATATATATAACCAGTTACAAATTTATAACGCCATCTGGATCCGATCCAGATTTTAGATTTGCTGGCTACCTGAATTTAACATGTAAAACTTAATTACCAGATATTTTTGCTCATATCTCAGCTGAAAAAAGACACACCATCCTCATTTGTTGCAGTAAAAAGTGTCTTACTGTTGTCTGTGAACATGTAGCATTTGATCAGGATGTATCCGTCCAATCACTCCATTATCACCCATCAGAAAAATCCCATATTTTCTCACTATAAGGGATAAAAAACCACGTTTTACAAAAAATGAAAATGACCATAAAATTTAAATTATTTTACTTTAACTTTTTGAACCTTGGAAAATGATGAGCATGGACAATTGGACGTGTGCTATCAGCTGTCTGCTGGGGGCGGGGTTTGCTGTGCCCGGTAACTGAGACCCATTGATCACTTTGATCTGTGTGCTTATACGCTTACACAAATGTAACCATTTTTGCAGTGACTACATTTTTAATTTAATCTTTATGTTTGCATATTTATATTTGATGTTCCTGTGAGTTAAAACCAAAGACAAAGATCCAGCTTCCACTGGAATAAAATGTTTTCCACTGTACTTCATTTTTCTACCACAGGAAACACACGAAGCACAATTTGCACTACAACACTGATTTTGCTAATGGGGCAAACCTGAAACATTTAGTTGTCAGAGTAACATCATTATTATGCAAATACTGATTCACATGCCTGTGTGAGCCATGAGCAGCAGTGCTGCCTCTAACGTAATATTACAGAGACGTCTGCAGGCACTGCGGTTACATCTGAGCCCCTAAAAGCCTTGAATGGACTCAACTATGCGTCCATCAGGATCCCTGTATCTCCTGTAGCCCCAAGCCTCTTTCTTCCCCCAAAAACTGAAGTATCCAAATGTCGCCCTCAAAGAGATTCGATCCATTCAGGTCAGCTGGTGTGATACAGGCAAAGATGGGAAATTAATACAGCCACCAGCCTAATGATGAAATAAGGAAAGTTAATAGTGGTCGGTTCTAATTTCATGCTAATGTGATAATATTTGGATGGTGTTTAGCGTCATTAAAGGTCATAAACTTACTGGGCTCTTTATTATGGACACCATAATAAAGCTGCAGCCTTTGCGCTCCACACAGAGTGTGAATGATTGCATCTCATCTTCTCATGTTCACATCCTGTAGGCCCTCTCTTGGATTCACATCCAGCAACTGGGAAGGTCACTGAAGGTCACTGAACTCACCTCGCCGGGCCTCATTATGGGCGTAGAAATGCTCACTGGACATAAAATTTGTCTGCTTGCAAAATCACCATCAGATCTAGGAAAAAGGCACTTCAGGGTGAAGTGGAGAAAGCAGAGACGATGTTGGGAAAAAATGCATGAGAAAGTCGGACTGAAGTAACAGAAACAACAGGGTAGGGGCAGGAAGTCGGAAAAGAAAGTGCTTCCACGGGAGGCTGAAACAAAGCGGTCGGAATATCGTTTTAAAAAGACTACAGACAATAAGAAAAGCGCACGGGTGGAGGACACGGGTGGAGGACACGGGTGGAGGACACAGGTGGAGGACACGGGTGAAGGAAATGGATGGAGGAAACGGGTGGAGGAAATGGGTGGATGAAACGGGTGGAGGACACAGGTGGAGGACACAGGTGGAGGAAACGGGTGGAGGACATGGGTGGAGGACACGGGTGGAGGACATGGGTGGAGGACACAGATGGAGGACACGGGTGGAGGACACGGGTGGAGGACACAGGTGGAGGACACGGAGCAGCAGAATAAGAATAAGATTCTCCAGCATCTGTGGGACAAGAAATTAGATCGGGACATGTTTGAAATGAAAGATTGAAGCCTGCTCATCATCAATATTTGGTTTTCTTTACATGTAATTTAATTTGTTGGTATTTGTTTATTTCCAGGATTCTAAAGTGTCTTGGAAAAGTATAAATACTCACCAAAAAATGTATAATTTAACAATTAGTAGTAATTATATTAATCAGACTACAAACACAGATTTGTGAAATAAAGACTTATTTGTATTCACTGTTTGTAAATGAGGTCATTTCAGGACGCTGTGAACTTATTGTGATCTATAACAGCAGAACGAGCAAAATGAATCTGTTACCCTTTCTTCAATGTGCTTCAAAAACCTTTAACACTCAGACTAAAATGCTCAGATTTGTATGTATTTATCAGAGTATGAAGCAAAATTTACAACAGAAAAAACCTCAAATATATATTTTTGATGTGTTGTTTGATGCTTTGACTAAAATCAGGAACAGGAGGGAAAAAGCATTTTACCTGCAGCATGTTTGCACATGAGCAGCGTTTCCATCAGCCCCGCGTGGTACCAGCCACACTCAGATGAATATATATCATATTACCTCACCCAACAAGAGAAGAAAATCCATTTTTTAAAAGGGTTACGTTACGGGACATGGCAGATGCTGCACAGACGCATCTCTCTTTGTCGTGAAGTTGTTTTCCTTGCATATGAGATGAAAAGCCAGCAGCTATGAATATATTTATTGATGGGCATTTCTTTGTCCAGCACCGTCTCGTTTTCTGCGGCGCTGAGCTGGTTTATAGCACAACAAATCACTTTGAGGAATATTACACCAGTGCAATAAATCTCAACAATGAAAAGTGTCATTACTTTTTACTTTTTTGCTGTGCTGCAATCTGTTATTAATTTCTGAAAAGTTGGTGTTTGGTATCAGTGAGATATATCTCAGAATAAAGTACGCCGTGTCCAGAAGAAGAATCTTTTCAGCGTTTTGATTGAAGGTTCAAGGCTGTGCAGGAAAAATGACTCGATGTCAGTGGATATTCTTGGTTTTAATAAATGAGTTTCTGTTTGGTGCTTATTTGTTTCAAGTTTGGAACTTGAATGTATTATTCTAGTAAAATGTGAGTTTTATTTCTGGTGATACTGAGTCTTGTTTTTGATTTATGGTTATTGTAATGATGAGTTTCTGGTTTGCAGTCCTGCACTTTGTTTCTTTTTTATTATTAGCAGCAGTTTGAGTCGATGTTCCCCCGAGGTGGTTCGAGTCTTCCTGTCTCTGTGTTTAGTGTTTGTGCTTTGGTCACTTCCTGTTTTATTTTGAAGGCTGGTTTCCTGTTGTGTTTGTCGCTTTCGGTTTTTCACTCCTTTGTGAAAATCAGCCCCACCTGTTGTCTGATCAGCCCTCTGTGTCTGTTCCTCTTTTTTAATTCTATTTATATATTTATTTCTAAATTTCATGGTTCTTTGTGTTTTTGGATTTCTGATTTCTTTGCCTTTTGAACTTTTCCTTTTTTAAAATAGGACGATTGCGGAAGATGAAAAACTGATACAAGAAAGGGCAAAGTAACAATCGCTTCAGCTCAGACGCACTTTTCTTCTCTCCCTAATCCCTGCTTCGCTACTTTAGAGCTTCTCTTCACACAACCTCGGAACTGGAATTTATAATTATGGATCTGATCAGCTGGCCTCTCATTGCCATTTTTTGATCAAATTTTCACCATGAGGAGATTAGGGAAGGAGAACCCTATTCCCTCTTATCCTATTGACATTCCCGTCTGGCTACGTTATGGATTCCTGTGAGGGTGGAAGATGACGTTCCTGGCTGTAGTGTCGATGGCTGTAGTGTCGATGGAGGACATATTTATTTGGTTTACTGACACTAGGATTTCTCTGAATTGGACCTGGAGATACCTGACGTGTCGTTACAATTCAGGAAGTCTGGGCAGCTGTTTGGCCTTGGAAAGGCTGTTTGGGACGGGAAAGCAGGAAGGGTAAAGACTCAAACTCAGACTCAGTGTATCTGGAGCTGATTCAGAGGGATTAGATCTTGGAGAGGTTCCTGTTTCTTCACGGCGAAGGAACAAAGATTCGGATGAATTGGATTTTTTTTCTCCACAGAGAGGAGCCAGGAAGACTGAAGGCTGTCAACAAATGAATCAGTCCAGCCTGTACCAAAACAAGTGGTAGAATCAGGAATTTGGCTCCCTGGTGGCCTTGGACTGCCGCTTATCTCAATCTTCACGCCCTCAGACCTCTGTGTGGACATATACTATATTCCCAATTCCCAAATACTATATACCATCCAGATCACTGAATCCAGGTCTTCCACAGGTGTATAAATCAGCACCTCGGCATGCAAACAGCTTCCACCAACACCAGTGAAACAATGGGTCTCTCTCAGGAGCTCTCAGGAGCTCTCAGGAGCTCTCAGGAGCTCTCCGTCACCGAGGACGGCACCTGGAACTGTTTTGCTGCTGCCACTTGCCTCAAAGTTGGACTCCTGAGCTTCTTCACCTCCACCCGGCCGGCCTCCACGACTGTTTTGCCTTCTTCATCCTCAGAATTCTCCCTTAAACAATTCTGCCAACTTTGTATGGTTTTCTGAAATAAACACTAAAACAGGTTTTCTGGCTGAACTTTGACCCTGAAAGAACATAATTTCACTCTAACCATGTTAACCAGGGTTAAATGGAGTATTCTCATACCTGTTGTTTCAGCTGTCTAATGCCAGCCTGCCTTTTTCCACCTGTCAAAACGGGAATGCAGCCAACGTCTCCATTATCAGTAAACAAATGTCCATTAGCAAAGCACGTAAAACTACCTGCTGACTCATTACGAGCTCCCCGCAGAGCACTGCAGGTGATTTTCATTTTCTTTGCTGGCTTGTATTAGCAAAGCATTTCAAGTAAATACTTTAACATAATGTTAAATTGTCCAGCAGCGATGTCACTAAGTGCTCCCATGAAAGACTGAATGACTAAAGCGGATCCTGACTGAGAGATTAAACTGTTGCTTTCATACAGAATTCACTGACAGAGTGAAACTCGACCGCGAGGCTCCAGATCAGGTGAAATCCGCAGTGCTTTGTAACTGTTTTGGGAGCCATCACAGAGCAGACCATGATCATGATTATGATCAGGAATAATTACTCGTCGTCTGTTGTGATGCTGGAAGAAAAGTCGGTGCTCGTTTAGCAGCAAGCCAATAACTGCTGAGTCAGTGGTATTGATCAGGAACATGATCGGTGCTTTTTATTTGCAACAATATGTGCAATAAAAAGACCTCTGACGCTGTCAGATCTGACACTGGCAATCGGAGGGGGGGGGGGGGGGGGGTGGGGGAAAAAAAGGGGGGGGCG
>VUQJ01017969.1:14927-26987 GCA_015108635.1 Andinoacara biseriatus | reverse complement strand
TAATATATAGTAATCCTTACCTTTTTTAAAATTTTTTCCCCACATATTCTAATTTTTAGATAAACTAACATTTTGTATTAACTTTATTTATTTATTTTTTTAAATAAATAACAACATTTATCCACTGGCATCTGTGATAGGCTAATATAGCTTTTTAAACAGTTAGCAACATGTTAGCATGTCTTGGTCCAAACAGCTTTAAAGAGGGTAACAGCTGGGCTAAGGTAAAATAAATAAATGTTTAAAAAAAGTTCAGGTTTCTACAACTCACTAATTAATACAGCATAATTAATTTGTGTTTGTGTAATTTTAACCAATTGCATGTAATTTTATATCTAAAAATCATTGAATTTGATTTCCCAGGTCACGGCACTTTGTTTCCGCCTCCATTTGGTGTTTTTGCTATGCTAAGCTAACAGACAAAAACATTCACAGAAATCTAAAATAAATCATTCATCAGTTATTTAAATTCTTCTGTAAACATCTTGGATTGAAGCCTCACATACAGCCAACAACATGGACTCACTTTGTTAGTTACATCTTGCCTGTTGGAGCCTCTTTGACATAATTCTTCATAGCAGATTCAACCGGCTGCTGAAAACATCCCTCAGAGATTTGGGGCCATATTGACGTGATAGCATCACACAGCTGCTGCAGATTTGTCAGCTGCATATCCATGATGCCAATCTGCCCGCGTTCCAAATTTGCTCTACTGGATTGAACTCATTGTTACGTTCAAGAAACCAGTTTGAGATGATCTGAGTGACATTTTCCTGCTGGATGCAGCCGTCACTGCAGTCAGCAACAATACTCAGGTAGGCTGTGGTTTTTAAAAGATGCTTAGCTGGTGCTAAGGAGCCCAAATTGTGCCCTGTGGCTGAAATGTTGATACAAACCAGGATGGATCCATGCTTTCATGTTATTGTGAATTATAGTCTCAGTTTCCTGCTCTTAGCTGACAGGACTGAGACCTGGTGTGGTCTTCTGAATGTGCTCCATTCAGAGATGCTCTTCTGCATACCTTGATTGTGACAAATGGTTATTTGAGTTACTGTTGCCTTCCTATCAGCTCACGGCAGTCTGACCTCTGATGGGTGTATCTAATGAATCTATTATATACTTCGTTTCAAGGTTTCATTCACCAAGAAATACTCCTCTAATGACTTTATTTACTGTTAGTGAAGAAAAGCTGAATTATTGCCTTGTAGAAAACTGTATATAGATCAGATTAGAGAAAGACAAAGCAGAATAAATTCAGTTGCACTCGAGCCAGATGTAAACCATTATCCTTTACAACTGAAGTACATGTTCGTGCTACTGTACAGTCACCAAACTGTATACAGAACATTTCCCACATCAACATGAGGCTTTATATTCAATCCAGAAATGTAATGCTGTAAACAAAATCTCATATATATTGTAACAGAAAATGTGTAGGAAGCATGAAACTCAGTAAGTGACTCATTCCCTCATGTGTTTTCACATGAGGGATATTTTCTGCTCCTTTTTATTGAACCCAAAGGATCCCATTTGATCGCTATCCAAGCTGTAAATATAGCTGAGGGCCACGCTTTGAGTTGCTTTGAATTCAAATGGATCTTTTAAGGGAACAACCACCCATGGATTCACTTACAAACCTGACTCACAATAAGCTCGTTGGCATGCTGAAGGGTAGAGTCTGGCCCCACATTTCAATGGCCTGCATTGCCTGAGTGTGATTAAGAGGCCTCAACCTACTGAGAGGTGATATTTCTAACAACAAAGAAATGATTTAAGGAGTTCAATATAAGGAAATCAGCCTACATGGTGTACAGAGTCATGTGAATTTTATATGTGTTTTGTATCAAATCTATGAATAATGCAATGGTACCTGGGGATCATTGCTGAAAATGTCAAAAGTAAAACTGTTAATGTGGATAAGATCCCCTTTCTCCATGGGGATCATTAAAGTTCTTTTAATCTCCTTTTTGAATGTTTCTGCAGCGTAAGCAAAGATCTTTCATTTAATATTTATAACTTCTGTGATAATCCACAGTGACATTTACATCCACCACTCACAGACGGGGACTGCAGAAAACAAAAGTTTTGGGGTTTTGTGTGGATTCTGACGTCTGAGCTTTTCCAGCAGTGAGGTGCTATTTTACTGTTGAATTCTTCACTCTTTTGAGGCTTTTATGGGCGAGTGAGCCGTTCAGTTTATATATAGCTGGACGGTCAAATTAAAGCATAAAAATGTAGTGGACAAGCAGGAAAAACATGACTTAAGGAGAACTTGTTCACAATAAGCATCGCTTGCTGATGCATAATAGACGGCTCCGGAAATTACTTAGTAGACATCAATTTGTGGCACTGGAGGAAACAACAGGTCGATTATTCTGGTGGCTGCTACGCATATGTGTAGCATAACAGCTACGTGATTCCAGCCTGCACTGATCAACCTGTCCACAATTCTCTAACCATAAACATGGCTAAAAATCAACTGCAGTAATACAGAAATAACTGGACTGACAGAGCACAGACGGGAAAGATGTTAATTTTTATTGTCCCCATGCTGCGAGACAGGTAAAGATATCAGTGGTGTCATTAACTCGTAAATGGTGGTAAGAATGCACCAATGATATCGCCTCCTTGGTGAAAAGTCACTGGATGTTAACCTACATCAGTTTTAAATAAATCAAATTATAAGCCATGTTCATGGACTACAATGCACATGATGTCTGTTATCTTGTTAGTTGAAGTTTTTATTCTGTGCACCAACTGAAGCTCTTGGCTGAGAACACCTGGGCCCTGAACTATGAAGCTGGTGCTGGCGTTTCATTCTGTCTCTCGCTCACCTGGCTGCTACCGTTCATCCATCATCTTAGTCTCGCTTTAGTTTCTTTACGGTGTTTTTTTTTTTTTTTCCACTTACACTTTTGTATTTAAGTTATCTAAGTTTGCTTAATGAATGATTTTGCTAAACTGCCAAAACAATGTGTCCACCATTTTTGTCATGGCCTTATGGGCCGGGACGTGACACTACAAATGGCAATGCAACGAAAGCATTCTGGCTGATGACAGGATGAATTACTCTTCATCTTGTTACACACTCACTAGAATCTTATTCAGGTACACCTCATAGTACTGGGTTGGACCCCCTTTCTTGCCTTTAGATTGACTCAAGTTTTAATTGCATAAATTCAGAAAGGTGCTGGAAAAATTCCTCAGAGATTTTGGTCCATATTGACATGACAGCATCATATAGCTGCTGCAGATTTGTCATGATGTGAATACCCAATTCAACCACACCCATTGGTGCTCTACTGGATTGAGATCCGGTGACTGTTGAGGCCATTTGAGTACAGTGAACTTGCTGTGTTCAAGAAACCAATTTGAGATGATTTGAGCTTTGTGGCACAGCGCGTTATTCTGCTGGAAGCAGCCATCAGAAGATCAGGTCAGCTGTGACGTGTAAACGATGCTCACTTTGTACTAAGGCGAGGAAATATCCCCCACACCATTCCACCACCACCACCAGCCTGAACCGTTGGTACGTGGTAGGATGCATTCATGTAGTTTATCTCAAATTCTGCAGGAGTAGCACCTGGTACGGTCTTTTGCTGCTGTAGCCCATTCGCTTCGAGGTTGCATTTTAGACCAGTTTCATAAAGAGCTCTGAGAGCTAGTTTACAATAACTGTAGTCCTGTGCAGATATTTTTATGTGTTTTAATTATAATAAAACAGTGTGCATCAGAAGAGTGCATCCTGCCATGAATCTTTACCAGAGCAATCAGTATGAATTAGCAGAATGCTAATAGTCTGGGTAAAATCAGCTACCACGTAAGAAAAAGTAAAGTGTAAGTGTCAGTGGGATGATTAATGGAAAGTAGCATGGCTCTCCTAGATCAGCTCTGGCAGAATTGAAAGCAGAGACCATAACTGAACTTTAATGTTCCTCCACCAGGCCAAGGTGCTGTATTATCCAGCTGGTGTGACAGTCCTCAAAACAATGAGCTGACATTCACCTCCCTTCTGAACCACTAATTGGCTATTAGGCCTAACTTGGTTTGAAGGGCCATAAACATTTCCCTCTCACATCACGTCTGACCTCTGATAGGTTGGTTCACCCCCACACTGTCTTCCTCCTGTGGCAATAAGGGCAGTCAGTCACGCTGGTCAGTATTTGGAATATAAATCATTTGACGATAAGTGGGAAAACCTGCCAAACCTCAGGTGCCTTTTTTTGTTTTCCTCTTTCTCTGTGGCTGCTTAATTCATTAGCAGCTTGGCATAAAAACCTTGATAATAAACGCATTGTTTAACATTTTGCTGCAGCGTCAACGTGAAGATCAGCTGCTCTTCTGCATTTCAGAGAATCTTTAACCAAATGTCATCACGTTTGGTCTACAGATACACACGATTCTATCTAATGTTATATTATTTCATGTGGTAATGTTATTTACCATTAATATTGTGACTTGCTGTTACATTATTATTATTATTATGTCCTAAGCCAGCCATTTCAATATGTAATGCTATGTTTTGATATGGCAACTTAAAGGTTGGTTGTGGTTGCTGTCAGGTCCCATTTATTTGTAACCCACTCTGAACAAATGGGTTTTCACATGGTGCTTCACAGAAAACAAAGGTCACAGATAGAGATCCAAATATGAGAAAATCAAACGCTGGACAGACAGTGATGGAGGTTCAGTACAATACTGTTTTCATGGTCGGATACACTGAAAGCCCACATCTGAAACAAGGCAAAGTCACAGGTCAGAACATCAGACGACTCTTTTATGTTAGTCAGTGCTTCGAAATAGAATTTTGGTCCACACCGAGGGACAATCCCGACTGTCACTGCTTCTTAGTAAAATCAGCCATATTAATCTGGGGCTCTTTCTGGACAACATAAAGCTGGCATTAGTTCTGCTACTATTTCTGTTTCCCTCCATGGACAACCAACATCACTGCAGCCAGGTTTAATTACAGGCTTATTATCTGAGTGGTCCTTTGAGGTCGAAAGTGGTAAGCTGGGGACAAACAGATGTACGTGAGCTAATGAATAAAATTATGAATGACTTCACATGAAGGATACTTGAAGATAGATAGATAGATAGATAGATAGATCCTCTCCCATATCAGCAAATAACATATTTTCTAGCCTTCAGCAGGTCTTAAAATTAGTTAAATACAAGCTGAGATGAACAATCATTCACATCATTGTGGAAGAACTTTAGCCCACTTGCTTCAGTTCATTGAGGTTTGCACACATTCTTGTTTGCTCAGTTCTCTTAAGTTCCTCCCACAGCATTTCAACTGAACTTTGACTGGGCCATTGCAACACCTTTATTCTTTTCATTTTCAGGCATTTTGCTGTAGATTTGCTGCTGCGCTTGGGATAATTGTCCTGTTGTAATGACCCAGCCAAGCTTCAGCTTGTCCTAACATTTGACTCTAGAAGATTTGGTATACAGAGGAGTTAACGGTCAACTCAGTGGCTACAAAGGCCTGTGGCTGCAAAAGAAGCCCCAAATCATCACCCCTCCAGCACTGTGCTTGACAGCTGGTATGAGGTGTTTGTGGTGATGTGCTGTGTTTGGTTTAGGCCAAACATCTCCAAACAAACCGTACTTGTTCAGTCTCTTTGCACATGGACTGTCAGTAAGTTTAACATTTAACATGCTAACTGAGGTCTGCAGAGGCTGAGATGTAACTCTTGGATTTATTGCAGATTCTCTGAACATTGCACAGTCTGTCCTTGGGGTGAATTTGCTGTGATGTCCACTCCCAGGAAGACTGGCTGCCGTGTTGAATGTTGTCCTCTTGTGAATAATCTTTCTCACTGCAGAATGATGGATTTCAAATTGTTTGGAAATGGCCTTATAACCCTTCCCAGATTGATGGACAGCAACAATTGCTTCTCTAAGATCATTGCTGATGTCTTTCCACCTTGGCATTGTGGAAAGACAGCAAACTGCCAAAACTCCTACATTCACAGAGGTGCCCACACTTGCTGATGATCAGATAATTAAGTGCATTTGATTATCAGCACCTGGGTGCTACTTTTCATCTTAATTTCTATGAAAGCAAAAAGGGTTTACTTTATTTTGCACATACTGTTTTGCATAATCTTAGGTTGTATTTACCTAATTGCAAGACCTGCTAAGTACCAGATTATTTTTACGTCCTGATACATAAAACCATAGAACTTTACTATGACTGTATCTCCACCCCACTTTGGTGATACCTCTGTATTAACCTTCTTCTAAAAAAAACACAACTACAGCACATTTAAACAAATTATCTAGTTAAAAAGTTTCAATAGCTGTGTTTGAGTGATATTAAATCCAGTTGAAAGTATGCACTGCAAAGTCAATATGAAGGATCACATTTGCGTTAATGATGGAACAGAAGCAGCTCTAGGTGAAGCTTAATTTCTGCAAAGCTCATTTAAACTCTAATGCCATTTAAAATACTTTGCATAATCAATATTTAACATGTAATCAAGTAAGGGTGAGGTGGAGCTGAAACGGCCTCCAAACCAAATTCTCATTATGCACCAATTTTATACTTCAAAAGCGTCTCACACAGATGGTCAATAATTCATCATTAACAGCATGAGGTGACAGGGCACATCTGAATTTCATAAACTGTTCAACTTTATGTAATGCACATAAATTAAAAAAAAGGAAAAAGTGCCGAATCATTGCACAATAGATGGAGTAAAAGTTTGCTTAAAAGGTCAGAGATATGGAGCTGGTTTGGTATGCACAGCGAGCCGAATGCTGAAAGAATATTCTGAGGCAATATACCTGAAAATCATTGTGTATGGTCTGCTGAACATCTTACCCTCTCTGCTGGCAGTTTAACCAGTCAATATACGCTGTGCATCAGCATGTGCATACATTCTCCTACCACAGTCAGATTTTGTTCCAGCAGTCATTTGGAGAGAAATTTCTACAAAATCCAGTTTTGCAGAAAGCCTTGAATGCTTATGGACATGTGGGCTGACTATTAAGAAAAGCATTTTTACATCTCTTCCTTTGATTAGACTGACATTTCCAATCCTCTCTTTGCAGCAAGCAGCAGTCAGTGTTGTGTACACCGGGATGCTGGTGAGGCAGCACCACAGCGGGGGAGGCAGGCAGGATAAACAAACTGGTGGGAAAAAAACAAAACTCTTTGGCCAGCCTGGAGGCATCGGCAGAAGGGAGGATGAAGTCTAAAGTATACTCCATCTTAAGCAACATCTCCCACCTCCTCTGTGGTGGGCTGAGAGCTACAGACCATCTCCAGCCTCTGCCGCAGCATCACGCCGTGCTAGACAGCGTGCTGCAACTGATCTTGTGTAACAGCAAACTCCTACTGTACTGTGGTTACCGTCAAAAAGCCTGCATGCAGTCGCAGCCTTTAAGCGAGGAGCAAACTCAATTGATTTAGTGTATCAGTCGACAGAAACAACAAAATCCACAGCAAGAAATCAAAACAAGATTTTGCTTGTCATTTGGGAATTATGCCAGTTCAGTTTTGTGCCAGTAGCTGGATGAGAGTGTTGAATGCTTCGATATGTATAATTAATATAAAGATAGAGCCCGCAGCTGATTATCATAGCTTGGCAAAGACTGGAAACAGGTGAACAGCAAGCCAGGCACTATCAAAAAGTAACACAATCATCCTGTGAGCTTATTCCAGCATTTCTAAAGCTTTCTAATTTCATACTGCTGTATATCACATTTATTTAATCCACAAAAACAGTATATTAATGTCTTTTTCATATCTTCATTGGCTGCATTACATTATTTTTAACTGGTGGATGCGCAAATTAAGCACTTCATAGATACTATTCAGCATTAGAGACTTGTGATTGGCATCAACGCTGGTGCCACTCTCTAAGACATATTTTCTCTATATTTTACGGGGATATGTTTAGTCTTAATAGTATTATGATACCCAGCTTTATCTATCCATGGAGCCAGATGACACACATCAATTACTTAAACTGCGGGAATGTCTTAAAGGCCTGGATGACCTCTAATTTCCTGATTCTAAATTCAGATAAAACTGAAGTTATTGTACTCGGCACCACAAGCCTTAGAAACGTGGTGCTGAACCAGATACATACTCTGGATGGTATTAACGTGGCCTCCAGTAACACTGTGAGAAATCTTGGAGTCATTTCTGACCAGGATATGTCCTCCAATGCACACCTTGAGGCAACTGTTTGTTGTGATTTGGCACTATATAAATAAAATTTAACGGAATATTAAGCAAATATGTTGGACTGCTTTTTTTTTTTTGCATGTGTGTAATATTTCTGAAATTAGAAACATCCTGTCTCAGAGTGATGCTGAGAAGCTAATCCATGTATTTATTACTTCTAGGCTGGACTATTGTAATTCATTATTATCAGGCTGTCATAAAAACTCCCTGAAAACCTTCAGCTGATCCAAAATGCTGCAGTAAGAGTCCTGACAGGGACTAATATTTCTCCCATATTGGCTTCTCTTCATTGGTTCCCTGTTAAATCCAGAATAGAATTTAAAGTCCTTCTTCTCACATTCAAGGTCTTGAATAATCAGGCCCCATCTTATCTTAAAGACCTCAAAGTACCGTATCACCCCAATAGAGCACTTCGCTCTCAGACTGCTGGATTACTTGTGGTTCCTAGGATACTTAAGAGTAGAATGGGAGGCAGAGCCTTCAGCTTTCAGGCCCCTCTTCTGTGGAACCAGCTCCCAGTTTGGAGTAGGGAGACTCTCTATTTTTAAGATTAAGCTTAACCACTTTGCATTTAATCACTAGTTACTATTAATCTCTGGCTCTCTTCCATATGTCTTTAGTCCTGCCCCCCTCCATGAGCCTTGTTCTGCCCGAGGCTTCTTCCTGTTAAAAGGGAGTTTTTCTTTCCCACTGTCGCCAAATGCTTGCTCAGAGGGGGGTCGTTTTGATTGTAGGGTCTTTACCTACAAAACACCTTGGGGCGACTGTTGTGATTTGGCGCTATATAAATAAAACTGAATTGAGCTGAATATTTAGTATTTTAGTTAATTTTGTAAGAGCACACTTTCTGTTATTCCTTTTTTTTTTGTTTTTTTTGTTTTTCCACTTACTTCCGGTTAACCAAAAAGTTTTTAGTCCAGGTTTAGGTGCGTCAGCAGCACCTGTGCCCTCCGCCACCTTCTCCTGACTTTGTAACGCTGTGAGAAGCACGTAGGCCTGTTTCTACTTTACACTTACAAAACAAAAAAGTAGCGACATGTTCAGCTGTAGCCGGGATTGTAAGCTAGCAGGATTCAACATGCAACCCAAGCGGTTACCTGAGGTTACCTGTCCTGCTGTCCTCACCTTTTAACCAAACGTCACCGCTTCAGAGACACCGGGGACTGCTACACACTGCGACAAGGTAAGTAATTCAGGCGATTTTTCTTCATTTGTGTTGGTTGTGTTTATTTGTGTGCTGTTTAATCTCCCGCTGACGCTGCTGGCTGTTTCTTTACTTTTCGGGTCACCTTTTGTTTTTGTCTTTCTTCGGCTCCTAATTTCTGTTTGGCTGCTGCTGCTTTCGCCATTTGTGCTTGTTTGCGCTGGTATTAATTATGAAGGGGCCTTATTTGTTGTTTGTTAGTAGCTGGCAGGTGCATTGTGATTGTTTACATAGTGGAAATATGATTAGTCAAATATTATATAAAAAAAAAAAACCTGCCGTAATATTTTTCCTCTTTGCTATTGCCATTGTTTTGGGGGGTTGGATTTCATTGTAAGATCAGGTCTTTTGTAAGGGGCTATTATTGTTCTTTATGTTGGCTTTTACAATGACTATGCTTACATACACCAATTCAGATAATTACTTTCATGCCATCCTGAAAAATCCCCAAACACCATCTGTCAAGGCACAGCACAGGTAACCATGTTAACGCTTTCACCACACTGTTCATATTTAGCATACCATTAAAGAGGGAAAAAATACAGCTCAAAGCAATTTGACAGAATGCTGTACTGTTCAGCATATCATAATTAGATCTAAAATACAGAGTGCCTGCTGCTTTCCCATTGCTGCCACATTAAACTGCACCACATTTTAAAGGTCATTTGTCCATCATGTTACATGCAATTCAAGCTGTGGATATTTTATATGTATTATCTTTTAGTTATCAGAATTTGAATAATTACGTGCTGTGTAGATGATATATCTTTATTTGCTTCGGTTCAGTGGTTTACATCGGAAAACACTACAAAACGTGTTTGCTTTGTTACGCTGTATGTAGCCACATCATTGCAGTGAAGAGATAATAAATGGTAGGTCATTATACTCTGTAGGCTGGGAAATGTATTATTTACAGGGTCCCCGAGAGGTCAAAGGCACAGGAAACAGCAGCAAATAGAAAAAGACTGGAAAACACAATGGAATTAAAAACACACACACACACACACACACAGAAGTAGAAACAAAGCTTACACAACAGAAGTGATTTGGGGGAGATGGGAACAGCTGCAAAAGTGAAGAATTGCTCTGAGAAGTGCTGCAAAACAGCAGAGGATTCATCTGGTTGTGAGGGAGGAAAAGATGCAGGTACTGATAATACTCTACATATTCTTGATATTAGTTGTTTATCATCACGTTATTGTCTCCCCTAAATAACTTAATCACTCAGTTATTCTGTGATTTATTTAAAAAAATGATTTATTGTTTTTTTTTTTTGAGCTTTTGAAGCATTTTTTCCTACTTTCTGTTTTGTGTGCTTTTGCTGCACTTTTCTATTTACTGGTTATTCCTAAGTCGCGGTGTGTTTGACTTCTCAGAGCCACCATAATTATTTCTGGTGCCAAGATCAACTCGGAGCGTTTATATGACAGGCTTGGCACACTGAAAGCCTCCTCGTGATTGCTTTGCTCACTAGCAGACTGCCACAGTTGGCAGTAGTTTGAATGGAAGATGGTGACTTGTCCCAAACTACCCACTGAGTGGTAGCGGAGCTGTGAAAAGAGCAACGCAAGCCGAACCGCCTCCGAGAGTGGACGGCCAGTGTTTGCAGAAGTTTGGGTTCATCCCTCTGAGCAGGAGACAGGGAGTCGCTCATGTGCTCCTCTCATTTCATCTGAGGCTGAGAGTCATCAGGCTGTGGCTGCCTGGCTCTGCCGGAGGTCTTTTCCTGTTAAAAGGGAGTTCTTTCTTTATGCTGTCACCAAGTGCACCGACACACTTCTTCACCTTCTCAGATCTTCATTGTGCTGTTGGCAGAATAATATCATATAGAGTGGGAGATGACAAGTATATGATGAAGGATAATAAACATAGAAGTTCATTCAGTGTAGTTATGTGTATTTTATAATACACATACAGTAGCAAGCCTACACCTTTGATGCAGTATGAGTAAAGAGGGTCACTTATATATCCTGTTTTATGAATATTGTACAGAATGTATTTCTTTTCTGCTCTGTGCTCCTTGTGCTTTCTTGCCATTTCTTCACATGCGTGTGACTTGAATTGCTCGGTAAAAAGTGGCAATGATTTTGTATCTAATGAACAAACCATTATCACAGCTGCTGGAAATCGGCTGTTAAAGAATATCTATTTCTTTATCTGTGAGAAGCATCCACACAAGCACATTTTAACAGTGGTAATATTTTTTTATTGATCTGGAATAGGATGGTTAGTTACAGCTGTGATTATGGTGACTTGTGGAGGTAGCACTCACGTTTCCTAATGTCTCTCGAAGCCATTGGGCCTCACAAATGCTAACACAGAGTTGGCCCGTCTCTGTTACAGCCCTGTTAGGCTTCAGTGCAGCTTTTGGTAGTGTTGACCACAATATTTTGTGTGTGTGTGTGTGTGTGTGTGTGTGTATAAATGGAAAACCTTCTTCACACGTGAAAGTTAGTCACAGAGTTCCACAGGGTTCTGTGAAAATAAAATCTGATTAATAACCCAGCTGCTGCTCAAACATCGTTATTTAGAGTTGTGGACAGTGACAGAGATGCCATGTGACCTCTCATACAGCAGGGGGGAGTGGAAGGCTGATAAAGCGTCCAGAGTATCCCCCCCCCCCCCCCCCCCCCCCCCCCCCCCCCCACCCTCC
>VUQJ01017962.1:1963-16487 GCA_015108635.1 Andinoacara biseriatus | reverse complement strand
AATTAAAAAAAAAAAAAAAAAAGCTAATTAATAAAATAATAATGAAATGCCACCGTATATGTTTTGTCAGTTTTATTTATATTTATTCTTATTCTTATTATAAGTTTTGTTTTTAATTAAGTTTCATTTCAGGTAGTCTCCAGTGGGAAACTGCTCATTTAAGTTGTTTTTATTTTATAAAAAAGTTAAGTTTCAGTTTAATTGGACTGTATATAATGTTATGTTTTCTTTAGGTTAGTCTTATTTACTATTACAATATTGGTTACATTTTTAGAGGCCACCCAGAGCCACAGAATTGTACTCACAGCCTCAGCCTCTTTATGCTTTTTAACCAGCTCACAAAGATCACAAGCCATTTCCTCTGTATCTTTATTTAATTTTATTAAAAGTCCAGTTTTTATTTTTGTTTCAGTTAACTAAACTGTTATATCACAGCTTTTCTTTGTATGCAAGATGACTCACATTAACACAAGGACTGAGACATAAAGCAGAAGGATGAGGCTGCAGAAAGAAAGCATAAGGGGAACTAAAGACATGAATAGAAACTGAAGCCAAATAAATCCAAGAAGTCAAAACTGCAACTAGAACAGCAAATTATAGCCGGGCTTCCAACAAAGACTAGACAGGAAGCAGGACAATAAAACAGCATTTCAGGATAAGAATGAAATCCTGAACCAAACCACAGAAACTTATCGAAGACTCAACAAAATCACAAGGAATCAAACTCACTATTAGAATATTGAGTGAAATACTTTGAAAAAAAAATAGTGGAACAATTAGACCCCAAAAGAAACTCGAAAACTTTAATAAATGCAAAAACCCGGTGACCCAAACCAGAGACCATGACACCTGGAAATGAATCAACACTTCTCTAAAGCAGTTTGAACAACCTGCGAGAATTCAATACAGGACGGTTTTAGTTTGTTCCAAAGAAGGAACAAAGTGAGTTAGACATGAAGGAATGATTTAACATATGTCTGATTACTTGCTGGTTTCCATTTAGGAAATGATGATGGTTCAATGAAAAGATTGACCGCTTTCATTTGTGTCCTAAATAGGTAAGTAAATTCTGGTTTATATAAAATGATACACTGGCAGAAAATAGGCAGGAAAATTACAGCTGTAACAATGTTACGTTAGCGTTTGAGGCTGTCTAATCAGATACGTTTTTTGTCTAATTTGTCCTCAGTTCAAAGTCGTCCCTCTGCATGAGCAGGCTCTGAAAGACGCTGTCAGAGTACAGGAAAAAGTTTCTGTTCCTCTCCAGGTCCTGGGCGTTGATAATTCGAGTCACCAGAGCGTCTTGTATGGCTGCAGACTCACAGGGGTGATGCTGCACGCTGTGACTCACGTTTCTCAAAGGCTCGATGACTAACAGCCCGAGCGTGCTGCCTTCCTCCTCCCTGCTATATCCGGTGTGTGTCTTAATCGTGGTGGTGTTGCTGCTTCCATTTAGGACATTAGATCCAAAGTCTCCACCTGGACCATCAGTGTTACAGCCTCTGGTAATCCCTGCAGTTGACCTCGGTGCGGCAGATTCATTACTTGGACCAGCCTGGCTAACATTAAAAAGGACACTGCTGGAGCACATCGTATTGGATTGAATAGATGAGTTGGTGTGTGTCTGTCTGCTGGCTGCGCTGGTTCTTGGCTTTTGTGGACCGGGAGCTGGAGTCTCCTGGATGTTTGCGCGTAGATAGGCTGTATAGCCCCGAATCAGAAGACCTAACCCCGTCTTATAAGACAAACGCAGTGAATTAACTGATCCCAAGGGCACAGAGTGTAGACGGGCCTGTTGGAAGAAGAAAGGGCTTTAAAATCAACTCAGTACCTCCTATTGATTACAAGGACTGGACTGAGCAGACTGCTTCATGTTTGTAAAAGGCAGAGAGGGAACCTGCAACAGGGGAAATGCTAATCTGCATGTGCAGCAGATCTTACAGTGTAGAAACAAACCCAGAAGACAGAAACCTTTTTCATGCACCAGCTGCAACTGAGTAAACATACAATTATAACCTGAGCTGGATTCGTTTTAATCGACCTGACCTGACCTGGTGGATTCTCACGTGCATGTGAAATGCAGCTCCTGTCAGCCACTGCTGCATGGACACTGAACTCATTCTCTTCCTCGTGGTCATCCTCTCGTAATGGTCGAGAAGCTCGAGTTTCAGCCAGTTATCGTAGAGCTCTGTGGACTCAGCCATCCGATTTTGGTTGTTGGCGATGCCGGGGACGAGGCCGAGGTAGCTGTGGATAATCCAGCCGATTCTCGATGAGGCGCTGATGCCAAAAATCCTCTTGGGCCGGGATCGTTGAGCTGAGGCATGAACCTCTGTGGATCCTTGTGCTCGGGCCTGTTTGGAACGCACAAAAACTGTCACGCTGATCCAAACACAGACAGAAAACAAGGTTGTATTTACAGAGTCCAAAGAGTACTTCACACATTAAAAAGACACCTTAAAAAGTGCAAATATGAAACTTCAAAGACAGGAAAGACAGAAAAAAATGGGGACATACTGACAAATGCTAACTGGGGAAAGACACAAGGCTTTTCTCATTTCAGTAATTTGTGATTCCTTGTGTATGTTCCAATAGTCCATTTTGCTTAGGAAGGTTTCTAACTGAGTGAAGTGAAGTATCAGCGTGGCAGCCGTAATAGGAGCTGTTTCTCTAAATGCTTAGGAACGGAGCGTCAGTGCTTCCTCTTTAAATCATCTTAACATCTGGATTAAAAGCACCAGTAGTCCTCTCTCCTGTGTCCTCCAGATGCCTCTTAGGAACTGAGACATGCACATGGTGCAGCAGATAAATAAAACTACCCTTCAAATTTAGATACAAGCATCAAAATGTGCATGTTGCCCCTCTGGAGCCATTAATAAGAAAATCCCATCAGCCACAGCTTTAAAAACAGAACCTTCCTGCTGCAAGGTGACCAGAGCACCACTGCCGCACATTTGTTATAGTTAACTCACCTAAGTAACCCACATTATTAGCTTCAGATCTGCCCCCTCTATGTTTAGTCCATAGTAAATGGACTCACCTAGTATTCAAAACACTTGTAACACTGTAAGCTTGCACTCACAATTTTAACACTCATGCATGCACGCAAACCCAGATGGATACATCAGGGAGTACCGAGTCATCCTAAACAGAAAAAGGACCCGCCAAATTTCAGACTTCTAAAGTCAACTTCTGCATGGTCAAACATGTGTGATTTGACAGTAAGTTTATTTTACTTTAACTTCAAAAACAACAACAAAAATATTTAATTGAAAATTGAATCTTTAAAATGGATGGATGTCTAATTTTGCTAAAGGCCCCCTCTCTTCATGCCTCTGATATATTCAAACATAAGGAAGGTAAAACAGAGAAAACCACATGAAGAGCTAACCTTTAAAATGAGACAGAGTCGATTGCAAAGGAAGAGAAAAGGTGAGGATACAAACACAACAGTTGTATGTACCTGTTGGGCAACCTGGTCAAAAAGCACAGACAGAGCCAGAGCGACAACCCCGACTCCTCCATAGGTGACCCTGCTGCCTCCCAGCTCCGCTGTCAGGTTCAGGTTGAACATGGCCTGTTGCTCCCCGCTCATGCTGCGCTGTAAGAAGGTGTACTGATGTTGCAGCGCTGCTGAGGAGTCCAGCGACAGGAAGGTGGTGAGGACAGGATCCAAGGAGATATCAGGGATGATGCTGGCATCTCGAGCCACAGAGAAGAGCTCGTGGACGGTGGTTCGAGAAGGAAGACACAAAGTGCGGCCCGTCAGGATCATGGCTGAGTGTGTCTGTGTGTGCTCAGTGTTATCAGCGCCTCTGTGTGTTTATTTGACCCAGTCGGGATGATGTAATCAGCATGGCCAGTCCACTGAAAGCACTAATGAGCAAAAACACTAATGCACGAAGCGTTAGCTCGAATAAAACAGGATTTATACACACATGTACATATCAGAGCTGCATGAAAAGCTTATTTTCATGTTGGTGTAAAACTGAAATTTGAGCCAGTGTTTCTCTTCAGTGTTTATTAATTTCCTGCCTCTACATAGGCAGATGGAGGAGTGGCACAGCTGAAGCAGCTGGTTTGCTCATTTTGGCATTAACCTATTTACATTTCCACAAAAAAAAAAAAAAAATGTGATTTTTGTACCCTTAAAGAGAGGCTTAACAGCAGGCTGGTTTCACTTCTCTTTATTCTTGAAGGTTTGCTAGTCAGATCCGTTCAGTCTTGTTTTACTGGTTAATCTGTCCAGTCACTGAAGTGAATGTTCTTTCAAGGCTTTTATTGCTGCTGCAAAAAGGGGAAAGAGGCTTTTGTATAATCAAAATGTCGATGTTATTGTGCCTTTTGAAGAACTGAGGCATAAATTCTATTTGCCATAAGTGGCTGCCTCTGTGTGCCTGCAGACCTTCCCACTGGTTGGTTGTTTTTTTTAATATATATATAAATCTCTGCTTGGACTGTTTCTCTCTGTTCTGTGTACCATGCATGTCTTCATCGTTTTCCTTCTAATGAGCCAGAGTTTCTTGACATTTTCAACGTGGTCTTGAACAATAGTTCTCCAGGTTTTCTTAAGGTCTTTCAGATTTTTTCTTTGGTCATGGTCAAAGAATCAAATTTAAACCGTATCTTCATACACTTTGTTACATGGAGCCTGTCAAAAAAGCACACACTTTGTTCCCATTTCTTCAGTTGAATCTAGCTTGACAGACATAAAATAGGATTTTTGCACCAACAAAGTGCATCTCAAAGATGATGAAGAGTATCTGAAAGTCATGTCCTTATAAAAAAAGGAAAAAATACATTTGGTCCTACAGTTGGTCCATCAGCTGTTCACTGAAGACCATCAGAAATGGTCTCAGTGGAATGGCGGCTGTCGGGAGGCCATTCTTAAGGAAGGGAAACGGGGAGAAAAGTATGGAAAAGGAATGCCTCGTCACACAAGAACTGGACTGAGAATCAGTGGCAGCAGGTTTGATTGATGGACGAATGCAAATTTTAAATTTGCATTTGCATTTCACTCATTGGCGTTGGGGATCTTGTCAGAATTGATAGAATTATGATGGTGAAAAGCACCGTCAGATTTTGATCCATCATGCAATATTGCAGTACCATCTGGAAAACATCCGATTCACAGCAGCTTCATTTTTCAGCATGACCATAAAGACCATAAAGAAATGGGAGAAAGCTGCCTCAGAGAGTTCAAACTGTGCTGAAGAATAAAGGTGGTCACACCAGATATTGATTTTCAAGCCTGTTACAACTGTATAAACTGTTTTTGCCTTATATTCTGTTTTTATTTGCTCACTTTTTAATAAATCGCTGCACCTATTTCCCATTTTCCTAACGTATAAAGAAATGAGTGATTACTCAAGACTTTTGCACAGTATTGTATGTACTACATGCATAATCGCACAGAGGTTTGAGCAAAGTTTTTCAGCGTGTTTGGAAGAAAGATTTAAACAGTTTGGGAAAAGGTCCGATAGAGCCAACGCTGTTTCTATTTGGTTTGTATCCAGAAGCACACAGTCATAACAAAAATGAACAAACATCCACGAACCTCCGATCTTTAAGTGCCAGCCGAGCATCCACGCAGGTTGCCTCTATCGTCCTGTCACATGTCAATCAAAGTATCCTTCGTTCTCATTGGTAGCCGCTTTAGTCGCTCGCCTCAAGGTTGAGAAAAGTTTATCTCGGGATCTGTTCACTTCACGTCCCCTGCAGTTTGGGCTTGAAATCACTAAATGTCATTGACTTTGGTCTCTAGTCACCACACTGTTGAACCTCTGACACTAAATCTTACACACTGGTTAAAACAGAAGATTTTGTTAAAAATATACACCAAACAACAAAGAAAACAGATTTAAAAAATACAACTTTTTTTTGGGGGGGGGGGTCCTCTCTTTTTCAAGACAAATATTTACAAATTCCTTCCACCTGACTGTTGTTTGCCAGGTGCTCAAAATGATAAAAAAATTTATTGTCCTTTCGGAGACTCTAACTGAAAGAGGTCACAAGTGCCAAAAATGTGGCTGAAAAACAAACAAAAAAGTGCAATAAATGGAACTGAAATCAGAGCACTTTTGTAATTAGAGAAACACTGATCATTAACCTCAGTGTCAATAAACGAGTTTCGCTGCGCTGCCGTTCAATAAACTCTGAGGTTCAAATAAAAGACAAAAAGTTACTGAGATTATTCAATGATGTATATAAACTTAAAAAAGTAGGATGTGTTTTTTGCAGAAAGATTTTAGGAGGTCTTTAGGAGCTCAGGTGAGGCACAGGTAGAATGAAGAGTCCATGTGAGAAGGTTGGGCTGAAAGAATTACAGGATTTTACCCCATGAGAATGAGGTTTGTGGGTATATATATGTAGATATATATATATATATATATATATATATATATATATATATATATATATATATATATAATTTTACAATGTTATTCAGTCTCAGTTTTCAGTCTGAACTGGGTTATGTTTAGCCAAAAACACTTCTTGTGTATGTTTATGAAAGATGAGGGCTTAAAACATTACAACAGACTCTTAACCAGGTGTTTGAGCTCCTCGAGGAAAACTTCTCCTTTGGCTACCCCAGGTAGCTCACAAATCTTAATACATTGATTATCATATTTCATTGAGATATTATCATATCTCAGGTCTGCAATGCTGTACTGACTTTGGAAAATTATTATTTACTGACAAGAATGAGTTTTAGCTAAAGGACAGTTACAGTAGACTAAGCCCCCTTCTTCTCTGCCACTCCAGACCTCTCCATGCGGTACCACAGTTCCTCTCTCAGAAACTAAAATGAGTTTGACACCATTAAAACTCTCGACCTCACGGATACTTTGTGCCGCAGCTTCCTGCTGGATCGGCGCCCTCCCACAGTCACATGACCGTCACCTGGTGTTATGACACCCTTAACCCATCCTTTAAAATGAGCTCTTGCTATGAATCCAGAGGCACTCGAACCACATCTGCAGCAGGACAATCCTGTATGTTTGAAGCTAATAATTCTGCTTCCGCCCAGATTGATCGCGTAGCCATCGGACTTCCGAAAGCCCTTAAATTAGTTGCTCTGTGCAATAGGTTTTATTTATTTTAAGATTACCCCCAATATAATTTAATTAAATTTGATTTCTATTTCCTTGTCCTGAGACATAGTTCATAACTTGTTTTTTTTTTGTGTGTGTGTGTGTTAATTTTCTTACATTTCATGCGTATCCTTTTTTTTCCGACTTCCGTGTCGTCGGCGTGATGACGTAGATGTCCGGACCCTCAGTATCAGGTCAGAAGACCGGTCAGAAACGCTGAGGAGGCGGAGGTGTGTTCCAGCTCCCGAACAGTGAAAACACGAGCAGGTGAGTAGCTTCGGGGCGCAGTGGGTGCAGGGCGTGTTCACAAAAAAAATAAATAATAATAATCACTTTACGCAGCTGTCTTATTTTCCTGCGACGGCCGTTAAAACTCAGGCTCCTCGATGACCTCGAGACTGCAGGGAAATTAAAAGGGAAACCTGAACGATACTGTGCTGTTTACAGCCATCAGATCATCAGATCTTAGCCACCCGTGGGAGATCGGGGCGATAGAAAAACGCACGAGGGTTATTCTTCACACGGCTGTCGGCTCCGGAGCTCTGAATCTGATCTCGGGCTGGAGATGCGCTTTTATTACGCTTTAACAACCCCCAAAAAGCAAGCAGCAGCGCGGTGGGGCCTCGGGAGCCCCCGCAGCGTTCATGGCTCTCCTGTTGTTGCAACAAGCACAGCCCCAAGGCGGGGGTGGGGGTGGGGGTAATACAAGAAAATCAAAATGTTTGATCAGAATAAATACAGAAGATAAAAATGGTGCGGAAACCACTGCAGCCTGCGTCCTCATACAGTGCCACTGCAGACGAGTTTAAACGCCGTTTCGTCTTGAATGAGAAGTTTAGTAAAAGTCGTGCTTTGCTGAACAGTTTTCGCATCAAAATATACGTAACTAACGAGTAAAAGTATTCATTATTATTAAATCAGAATGATTTATTTGTGTGTAACTTTAGTGTTGCGGTTGGACATCATTTGAATTGCTTATACACCGCTGGTTATCTTTATCTATGATAATTAAGCATTGTATATTTTAAAACCTGCAAAGTAATAAGTTACTAAATCTTTCAGATAAATGCCTTTGATAAGTGTGTAAGTGCAGTGTGATAAATTGATTATGTGATGGCTTGTTTTTGTACTTTAAACCTGCAGCTATTGATTGTTTTTGGTGACTTGGGAGTTGACTTTGTTACACACTGGCAGGAAACAGCCTCAATATAAAAGAAAAGTGTGAGCCTGGATTAAATGTGCGTGAATAATCACAAAGGTATTAGTAGTAATGAGGAATTTTAGGAGCTCATTATTAGTCTCAACGTCTTATCAGAGGGGAGATTAAGAATTGGAATATTGTTATTCCTGTGGACCCTGTAGTGTTTTTGAATGTCCTCAGAATGCTGCAGGATAACTGTTAACTGGAGATAAAAAGGCCGGTGGATGCATAGATTGATGTACATAATGGAGTAAATGACAGCAAAGCTGCAGGATACATTTCTCTGTAACGCACCTGAATGCCTAACCCGAGCCCACCTGCTCAGAGTCGCTATAACCTTTAATGCATTTGTATCATACAGTGTGCGATTTGTGAAAACAGGGTTTGCTGTTTTATTTTGTTGGTTTTTCTTTCACAGAAATTATAAAGGAAACAGCGATCCTATATATTCTGATGCTTGTTAGAGTATTTATCATTTATTATATATTTATAGAATAATTATGAACTTCAACTGAACAAAGCAAGAACTTAAACAGATAAAAAGAGAGTTAATGTGTTCAGTATTCTCAGTCTCAAACGCAGGTGATCCTGTCAAACGTCCATCCATCCAAGTTTGACTTAAATTATTAAATTAAAATTAATATTTCCTTCACACATTAGATCATTAGATGTGAACTAAAGAAAAAAAAAGAAATAAACAAAGGGAGAAAGGTTAAGGGAAAGCTGAGGAAGGCTTTTCCAAAGTTTGGGAGCTGCAAAGCGGGATCGCCTACAGATTTAATATGAGATCGTGGAACAGTTAAGAGATCGGAGAGGTCAGCTGCTGTCATAAGGTCTCAGTAGCTCTGCTATATACACAGGAGCCTGGCCATGTAGGGCTTTATATGTTAGTAATAACAGTTTAAAATGGGTTCTGAATTTCACTGGAAGCCAGTCAAGTAAGGCGGGAATTGGAGTGATGTGAGTTTGATGATGAACCTTTTTCCGCTTCCCTGCAGAGCGTCGTCTGCAGCCCTGTTTTAACCGCAGCGTCAGGGCTCCTGCTTCCTTGTGGTTCTTGTTTGAGTCTTTGTTCCTTGTTTTCTTTGAAATTTAGGTTGTCAGTATTGTTTTTATTCTTCTTGTTTCGTTTATTATGCCTCCCCAGCTGCTTTCACCTGCTCGCGCATTCTTGGATTTTGGGCTTTCTCTCTGGTCTCTTTCTGCATTAAATGGCCACTTTGTGTTTGACTTCCAATCTCCTGCGTCTTTCGTCTGGATACACAAAACTAATCCACATTCCACACAGCCGAATATGACGCACAAATCTTCATACGGGGGAGGAGGTAACTGAGCTCAGCAGCAGGCAGTTTGAGATTTAATAAATACGTGACACGGTCTTGGCTCTGTAACCTGTTCTACAGCGTCACAGACTGCAGGTTCTAACCTGTGAGTGATTCTGTGCATGATCTGCTCCGCTCCATCACAATGTTTTGGGTTTTTTTGATACACTGGCTGTTTTGCGAGGAGTAAGATTTAAGAAGTTAGGACAGGTTTTGCTATATTAACTCTGGATTCACAGTCATGTAGATATCCCAGTTTAAATAAAGCCAGGAACCAACGTCTTCTCAGCCTGGCTGTGTTAACAAATTGGACTAAATTGACAAAAACTAAAACTAATGACATTCTCTGTGCATTCATCCATTTTCTAGAGGGGCAACATTAAGACAACCCCCCAAACCAGGAATGGTTTTTACATTTTTCCTTCATCTTTTCTCCAGTTTTTTCACTAGTTTTGCATTTGGCCAGGGTCAGTGTCACTACTGGTAGCATGAGGTCACACCTGGACCCTACAGATGTTGCACAGGTAGTCCAGCTCCTCCAGGACGGCACATCAATATGTGCCATTGCCAGAAGGTTTGCTGTGTCTTCCAGCACAGTCTCAGAGCATGGAGGAGATTCCAGGAGATGGTCAGTTACTCTAGGAGAGCTGGACAGGGCCGCAGAAGGTCCTGAACCCATCAGAAGGACCGATATCTGCCCCTTTGTGCAGGAGGAGCAGGATCAGCGCTGCCAGAGCTACAACATGACAATGCTAAACACTGCAGCTTTTTTAAAGTCTAGTTTTAATTCTAGATGGCAGATGTTTTTATCATAGTACTAGTTTAGTTTTAGCTAACTATAATCATCTGTCAGGTAAAGGTAAGTGTAAAGCTAAGTCTGGTATTCTGTTTTAGCTGTTTTTGGTTCCTACTAAGTCCTGAGGGGAATTTCTGGCTCTGAAATCTTTAAATGTGTTTATAACATTATAAACTGGGGTTCATGTCAGTTCTCTTGCTTGACTGTTCCTCATGCAACATGGAAGTTGTTCTGGTGTGCCTTCGTGAAGGCTGTTTTACTAGTAAATATGCAATAGACGGGTTTTTCCCTGTACATCACGGGGAAGTGCAATAAACAATCTGGAAATCTTGGTTACTGTAAATCTGTTGACAGTGAGGTCTAAAGCCACACTGCAGCAAACGAATAACCATCACAAGAGAATTCAGGTCTAGGTTTTAATTCTCCGTATCAGGAATAACGATACAGTCAGAGAGATGACAAGAGCCTGACACATTTAAAATGTCTGACATAATCTCCATTCAGTCACAGATTGCCGGTAAAGGAACCAAATACAGACACGTGAAACAGAAGGTGAGCCTTTATTTTTTATTTATTAAAACTGAGTGCAGGGAAAAAACCTGGGACACTGTGACCAAGACTGACGGAGAGACAGGATTATTTATACACATGGAGTGAAACAGCTGGGGAACAGATATGTTTCAAAGTGTATCTTTTGTTCTGTCACCCCAAACCGGTCGCAGCAGATGGCTGCCCCTCCCCGAGCCTGGTTCTGTTGGAGGTTTCTTCCTGTTAAAAGGGAGTTTGTCCTTCCCACTGTTGCCGAGTGCTGCTCATAGGGGGTCAGCTGGGGTGTTCTCTCTTTTTCAGGGTCTTTACCTGGCAATATAATGCACCTAAAGGTGACAGTTGTTGTGATTTGATGTTGTATAAGTGAAATGGAATTGAGTTGAAATAATCTTGCATTTCAAAAGGAAACAGGGACAAAATTCTAAACGAAAGCAAAAACCATAAATTCCAATAGAACCACAAATAAACCCACACACGGGTCACAGCCTTAAAATATAGAAATCAGGACACAAATATAAAGACAAAATCCAGAACTCAGAGATTAACTTAAATAGATAATGAGCGTGAAATAAATACAATAGTTAAAAATCTTTCGTTTAATACAGGGGTTGCAAACATTAATACCAAAAGAGCCATTTTTGAGCAGTTTTTAAATAAAAATCATCTGCATGGAGCCAAAAAACACATTTATGCTGTAAGATGGTTAGTAAAGTTAGTGAAGTCTCAATTTAAACCTCAAGCTGAGCGTTTTTAAGGCCATTATCTGAGTAATTTGACCGACTTTAACCTCCTTTTTGACTCTAATGGGACCACAATTTTAAAATTGGCATCATATTGCATTCAATAAGAGTCTAACCTAACAACTGACTCCACAAACCTGTGAAGAAAGTGTTTAGTAAGGTCACAGATGAACAGAGCTGAAAGGTTGTTTTCCCAAAGACTTCTATAAACCCTACCTCTTTGTACACCATCAGACGCCCCCTGCTGACCATTAGAAAGAATGCAGGCTTAAGGCACGTTGGTATAGAGTTCACTTTTCAGATGCCACAGCTACAGTTTATGCTCAAATACATAAACAAACAGGCACAGAAACAGATCGTTTTGTTATTGTTGCATTTATGGGTAAAAATATAAAGAAAATTCACCAGAGGGTGCAAAAATCTTTTTTCCTCCTTTGAACTCGCTCATGTTTTTGGTGTGATGGACTAAGACACAAGAAAAAGAGAAGCATGTAATCATGGCTACTGGGATGTAGGAGAGGAGAGGAGAGGAGAGGAAAAGTGAAATTTAATTACGGGTACAGATGTAACAAGAGGGCATCTCAGCCTCTTATGTTATGGAAGAACTTGGTCATTGGAATGTTCTTTTTATTGCAGAGTTTTATTAATGTAGTGCTGCTGGACTGGCACGTTTTTTCTGCCTTAACTGTGCATGTAAACTGTTCAATAATCTGAGCGGCATAATCAGGCAGCAGCGGGGAGATGTGCCTGACCGGCAGCGCATACAAACACACTAATAAATAAGTCGATGAATTTTTCATCCAATGTTGTCCAGCATCATGAGTCAGCGGACCGAGCGACGGGGGATACACGTGGACCAATCAGACCTGCTGTGCAAAAAAGGATGTGGTTACTATGGCAACGCAGCCTGGCAGGGCCTGTGCTCCAAGTGCTGGAGGGAGGAGTACCAGCGGGTACGGCAGAAACAGATCCAGGACGACTGGGCACTGGCAGAAAAGTAAGACCTTTACCAGCCAGTCCCCAAATGTCTCCATAGGAAAGCAAATGAAAGTGTGAGCGAAAACTCAGAGCAGTGCGCTAAAGAGTGCCATTAATGCAAGAAGATCTTTATAAATCATCCTATGTATTAATTTGAAATAACGCCGGCTGTTTAATAAGTACAGGTCCTTGTTCGCTGTAATTCCCCCTCTGATGGACTCTACTTGGTTCCAGGCTGCAACGAGAGGAGGAGGCAGCGTATGCCAGTAGTCACGGCGTGCAGAGCCAGTCCACAGCACCCCAGCAGCCTGGGCATGCATCTCTGGGCCCCTTCTCCAAGTTTGAGGAGAAGAAAACCAATGAAAAGACTCGGAAAGTGACCACTGTTAAGAAGTTCTTCAGCCCTTCATCACGAACCGCTTCCAAAAAAGGTATTGCATTTATTAACGTCAGCCTTTGTGCACTTTGTGAGGGGTCTGGCTTTGCTCCTTTAGCCTGAAATAGTCAGCGGTTCAGATTAAGTATATATTGGTGTTGGTGTCTAACCATCTCCTGGTTTTTAGTTGGACAAATGCCAAAAATAAATAGCTGCAGCAGGTTGTAACTTTACTTCCATGCCGCCTTATTTCTGTAAGGAGGAGGATTGTGATGATAACTGCTCCGTAAATGAAGATGGCTACTGATGAAAAGTCCCATCAGTTAAAAGCAGAACTGGAGCATGAATACGAAAGACCAGCGGTTTAATAAACATCCATCTGGAGGTCCCAAGAGAAATTAAGACTGTTGATGGAAGCTCATGCTGATTTTTCAAAGCGGTTTCTGTCCTAGGAACAACATTTGCATCAGAGAGCCCAGCTGCTGATCACACGAAACATTTTTTTTAAAAATGGCTTGATAAACAAGCACAAATTAAAAAGTTAAGACCAACAATAGAGCTTTTAAATTTCCTGCCAAAGCTTTTTTAGATGAGAAGACTTGCTCTTTGGTAATTGTTGACTTTTGTAAGGTCTAATTTACAAGGCAAGGGCTTGTCTAACCAGCTGTGCTCACATGCAAATCACCCAGTGATGTCGTGAAGGGACACTCCCCTGTCACTTTTTTAGGTACACCTGACGCAAATATCTAATCAGCCAATCACATGGCAGCAGCTCGTGGCGTTTAGGCGTGTAGATATGATCAAGATGAGCTGCTGAAGTCCAAACCGAGCATCAGAATGAGGAAGAAGAGACTGAACATGGCAGAGTTGTTATTGTGAGGATTTCAGAAAGTGCCGATTTGTCGGGATGATCCCACACAACCATCTCCAAGGTTTACAGAGAACAGCCTTAAAAAGAGGAAATATCCAGTGAGTGATGAGTCTCGATTTCTGCTGCGATATTCCGGTGGTAGGTTGGAATAAACAGCATAAAGCTGTGGATCCATCCTGACTTGTACCAGCAGGTCAGGCTGGTGCTGGTGGTGTAATGGTGTGGAGGATATTTTTTTGGCACAATTTGGGCTCTTATATTATATTGTTACCTGTTATTATTGATTACTGCACTGCATAATTTGCTCTGTGAGAATTACAGCAGTGTGTGTGCACAGTGGTGTTAACAGTAAATATATTTGCACTCTTTAGAGAAACAAATTGAACAAATTATTTTTTGAAGGGGGGGGGGGGGTTCCTGCTATAATTATTTTGTGGCATGACAGCTGTGCAGGGAAATTATGTGTCCTGCAATGGAAGCAAATTAAACAGTTTGGCCGAAGTACCTAAATGCAGACACACACTGGGGAGGGTAAGAATTTCTTTGTTGAAAATGTGGTTCTTCCTCACCAGAAACCCAAGAGGGGAAGACCAGTCC
>VUQJ01017954.1:9404-19409 GCA_015108635.1 Andinoacara biseriatus | reverse complement strand
TTTTTGTGGGGGGGGGGGGGGGTGCAACTGTTGCATCAGTAACATTTGTGAGAATTTTCTCGACACGTCTGGAACAAGACTGAACAGGTCAGTGACACATTTTTCACGTGGAGCTTTAATCACCCGAATATCACGAAGACGCAGTCCGCTCCCTTTTCCTCCTCGTCAGAAACGCGGGTGTGAGAGGAAACCGGCGCACTTCATCCGTCTTGATTGAGCATTGTTAAAAAGGCGCAGCGGTAAGAACCGCGCAGGGTCTAAAACACTGCTGCGAGGACGAGACTGCTCCGTTTCTAGGAACGACAACAAAAGCTCGACTTTTCCTCGGGGGTGATTTCATTGTGCTATTGAAATGTATTTAAAGGAGGTTCATAGTGTGAATGTGCGGTTTCTTTTTTGTTGTTGTTCAGAAACTAAATAACTGACAAAAAAAAAATGGAAGAAAGTAGAAAACAAGCTTGCTAGCAGATCACACTTTACACTGACCAATGTGTGAATTTGATCTTTTGTAGTTACTTGTGGGGTGAAACAAAACTCAGCAGGTCATTTAAAGGTGAAGGACGCTCACTCAATATGACCTGATACCAGACAGATGTGACAGAAAGTGTTTCCTGGAAACGTACAGTCAGGATTATTGCAGGAGGCCATCGTGTCATATTTGTTGCTCTTTTGGTTCGACGTTGTGTTGCTGAGTGGAGGATCTTCAAAATCAACCTTTTAATTTGATATAATATTCCTCACTGCTCTTCCTCATGCCTGAACTTGTGTTTGGATCGGGCTGGTTCCTCTTTGTGATAAAACACTGCCATAAATTTTAATCTTGCACATCTGAGATATTTCACTGCTGAAAAGTCGTTTCATCTCCTGCAACAGTCAGAAGCGATAAATCGGCCTCAACAGCCATTTGTATAAATCTTCAGTCACAATTTGACATCCTTTAACCATTTTTTCTGGCAGTTTTTACCTTTGACTTTGAGGTAGTGTCCTCCAAAACGGTAGGCCTCGAAGTTGAGAGACAGCGGCGTGTTCGACTGATCCAAGAACAAGTCCACCCGGGACAGCTCGATGCCGTTCCTCTCAAACACGGGACCTAAAACCTCTCTGCTCACACATAAAATATAGTGTAAATATCATATAAAACAGAGCTGTTGATTCTGGTTTGCCTTCTTCCTCTCTGTTCACCTCAGCGTTTTCTTTTTCATCGCAGGTACAATTTCTGTGTTTATGTCCACGTTGAGATCAAACTTCAGGCTGAAGCACTCCTTGCTGGGGTCCTGCAGGAAGAACAGAGGCGCTGTAAGTTTACAGCTTTGGCTGTGTGCAGACTCTCAGTAGATCCACGGGGGGGCTCCTTCATCCTACACTGCCCGGCTCAGACAAAGAACAGCCTAGAAGGTGCTATCGTGCTACATCTCGGTTCAGAGAAAAATGGTGGCTGCTGCATTTCCCCAACTCTCTGTCTGCATCATACAATCTTCTTGGACTCCTTCCAGATACAAGAGGGAGGGTTAAAGGGGTTAAAGGTGCTGGGGGGTGTGTTTGCGTGATATCTTACATCAGTGTGTCGTCTCCGTGGCTTCTTTTTCACCAGCTTAATTCCCACCGTTTTACGCTCCCTGCAAAACAGTTGCACACATCAGCGCCTCTTACGTGTAGCAAAAGAGTCCAACATACGAGAGAGCTGCAACACTAGCGTGACGTAACAGAGGGTTACTGACCCACGGTCACTGCTCCCTTCATCCTCTTCCTCCAGATCCGAGGGGGGGCTGGTGCGGGGGGGACAGGAGCGTGTGGATACGTTCCGAGCCAGGATGGAGGCTAAAGGTTAATAAATCACAGCGGTCACTCTCTGTGTCAGAGCTCAGCTAAATCAGCCTTAAAAGGTAACGCTCTGTAATCACCACTGTTAACGGCAAAGTGATACTTCATTAAATGTTTAAGTTATTTACTGGATGATTACTGCAAAATCACAGCTGCTGTTCTCAGTCTGTGTGGATGATAAATACCATGCAGAGATAATTGCTCAGTATAATTTTAAAGTATAATTTTCAGACTTTTGAACTTTTGTGTAATTAAAGTTACAAATATCATTGTCCTGGTCGCCAAATCAAGACTATATTTTCTCTGCCTTTTAGACATAAGCACTCAGGATAAAACACTGCTCAGGAAAAGTTATTAATTCACAATTTATTAACAGTGGTAATTATTTAGTGTCGCCTCCTTTAATATTCAGCATCAAAGTGTTAGTTCAAGAGGGTATATAGATAATTTTGTTTGAATTCAAACAGGTTTCAGTGCAGCTAAGTCAGATTTTTTATATACGAATTTATTGAGATTAACTTTTTTTTTTTTTAAAAAGTACACATTGTGATTATGAAAGTTATGCAATCAGGCACATGAGAAAGAGACACAGAACAAAAATATAGCATCTTAAAAACAACAAGGAAGTGCGGGTAGATAATACAAACTCCGAGGAAGAGAAATGTGCTTTCTTTAGTTCAGTGACAGTTACCTGCACTTCCTGCATTTCCACTGCGGAATTTTCCATTTTGCAAAAATATAAAAAGAAAACGAAACCACAGACAGTAAATCACATCTGTTCATTCCACGTATGGTTTTAGGTTAGATTGCAGACGCTCCGGCGTGCTACAGTGCGAGATTAATGGGTTAGCAAGCTATGTCGAGCTTAAAGTTTTCTGTGTCACGGAACCGGCTCTCGTTTTACCGGCTACGTTCAGTTTTATTGGTCTAGCGCCAAATCACAGCAGTCAGTCGCCTCCAGGCACCTCGCGTTGTAAGGTACAGACCCTGCAATAATTACATCACCATGGTAACTAATGCTCTGCACCTGCTCAGGAGCAGGTAAAGTTCAGAGTTTTGGTTTAAAATCAGCTTCAAGTGCCACATTTTCACCGATTCTTCTATTTACAGCACGTGTTCAGAACGATGCAGATTGACTTTTGTTTTTATTTTATTGCCATTGGCTCCCTGTTAAATCCAGAATTTAAAATCCTTCTCCTCACATACGAGGATGGTTCCTCGGATACTTCAGAGTAGAATGGGAGGCAGAGCCTTCAGCTTTCAGGCCCCTCTTCTGTGTGTTTCCCATGATGCACTGAGTGTTTCTTCTTATTCACCTCTTTTTACTTTGTTTATACTCAAATCTGCATTTATTCATTAGTTATTAATAATCTGTGTCTCTTTCACAGTGAGTCTTTTGTCCTCTCTCTCTCTCCCCTCAGCCCCTCTCAGCAGATGACTGCCCCTCCCTGAGCCTGGTTCTGCTGGAGGTTTCTTCCTGTTAAAAGGGAGTTTTTCCTTCCCACTGTCACCAAGTGCTGCTCATAGGGGGTTGCTTTGACTGCAGGGTCTTTACCTTACAATGTAAAGCACCTTGAGGCAGCTGCTTGTTGTGATTTGGTGCTGTATAAATAAAATGTAATTGAATTTGATCATCACCATCTGATAACGTCTCTGATTTGAGTAGGTGTCGCTCACAGGGATCACTTTGTGCAGAAATTTGTGAAACGTGAAACACCTTTTCACGCACGCCCACGCAGAGCCCGAAGCGGAAATCCAGAGAAAGTTGATAAATAACGTTGTGATACCAAAACATCTCTGTTGGGATCTTCCTCTGTAGCATACCTCTCTGCAGCAAAGCAAAGCTCAAGCTGTTGCTCAATGTGTAAAAACTAACCAAGGTAAATTATTTATTTATTTATTTATTTTAAGTTGAAGAACGTCATTCAGTGAATGTTTGAATACAGTCAAACAGAAATGTGCAGCATGCATCACGCACCAACTGGAAAGCAGATTTGGACACAATCTGCTAATTTTAACACATTTTTGTTAAAATTTGAGATCATTTGAGTGAGAATTGCATATGTTATTAGACTATGAAATGGTAGTTTTTTGTATGTCCATTCCAAGGATTTCTTTGGGACAATTTCTGCAAAAAAAAAAAAAACTTGCTCGAGCTTTGCTGGCAAGCTTAAGACTAACACTGCCTGCACAGAAGGGAGTTATGCTGCTACAGCCACACATTAAAAATGGCCACAAATATGAACAATATTCAAGTCAGTTTAGAAAATCCTCAATTGCATTCATCTTTTATTGTTTTTGAGTCTATTCCATGTGGACTAATGTGGACAAATCTTTACTTTGATATCAGTAACTCACTTAAACCCTCGAGTCACGATGCAGGAATTTTGCTGCATCTGCTTACATAATATTTTTAGGTAGGAGATGATTACAGTACAATATACAACTACAGAAAGTGATGTACACAGTTCTGTATGTGGTGACCGAAGGGGATAATTCACAAAATGCTGAAATAAGGAATTTCACAACAAACACGTGGAAGGAAACTGTTCAGCTGTGCAGCAGGAAAGTGATTTACATGATCTGCCTTATTTAGACAACAACAACAACAACAACTGAGCGTCCTTGACATTTACGCAGTGAAGTTCCATCCCTGTCAGGGAGGGAACACCAAATAAAGAAATCATGCACGTCTACCTTGAGGTTGCAAGTCAAATCGGGGGTGCCGGTCAAAGTGCATGTTGTCCGAGTTCTCTGAATGACAGCGCGAGTCACATGACTCACACAGGTGGAGGGGGCTTTTGCTATTCAAGTCTTGACAGTCTGGGTGGTGGCAAACCTAAAGACACACCGATAGAGAGAGAAAGAGAAAGTCAGAACATCATAACTGCCAAGGACAAAAAGTCTCTGCATTAAAAGACAAAAACAATTTAAACGACTGGGCCAGAGTGAAAAGGGCAAAACAGTCACACACATTCAGAACAAACAGCTCCCTGCCTGACTATTGTTTCGGCCACAATTAAAACGACCGCAGAAGCTGCTGTGGGCATTCCTGCGGTTCAGTGACTCCCACCTTCCCACCATCTGTCCCCATTCGTGGAATGACAACTAATGGACTTGAACCCAGTTTTACAGCTCATGCACTGACACAGGACCAGCTTCCCCTCGCCTAATCCTTAATGGCATCCCCAGAGGTGAAGCAATGAAACTGACCACAGGTCAGCAACTGCAACACTTCCAGGCCAGAGAGCTCAAGAAGCTCCACAGCTGATGCAACACGCAGCAGAAGGCTGCAGGATTAAAGGATCTCCCGGCCCAGACATACACACCCACCCCACATCAACAACGGATTGCGAAGCACCAGGGGAGCTCTCTACGTACACCTCCTCACTCCACCCTGTGTCCCTCTCACCATCACCCACACCCGGCTCAGGAAGCATGAATGTATGGGGAGATACAATGGAAGTCCCGCTAATGTACTTCCTGCCATTGTTTCCATGTGCTCAGGACGAGCAGTGTCTCTGTGCAAGTGTGTGTAAATGTGTGTGTATGTGCACAGCAGTGATTTGAGCACAAGCTAGACAGCCTAGCTTTCATGTAAACAACCATACACATTCCTGTTTCAGGCAATAAGGAACACTAATATACACAGACACTATATCAATATACAAAAGGAGTTTAAGTGGACACAAAAGACTTTTAGAACCATCCAATGTCCCCCGGCTTGTGGCACTCTACCGTCACATTGTGCAGATGGGACTCTTTGCAAGTTGGCTCCATATCCATGTCAGCGAGCACCCAGGACCCCAATAAACATCCAACTTGCCATCTTTTTTTGGCCTGCTGCTAATTCACAGTGCAATGCAGCCCCGTCAACCCACACTGACAAGCTCCCTTATTAATCCCCTCCTCTCAACGTCTAGCCAGATATAATCGCAGATTTTAAAAAGGAGCAGATCGCAGAGCTGCAGGAGGACAGAAAAGGGGGGAGGAAGGGAGTGAGCGGTAAAGTTAAGGAAGGGTGAGCAGTCCTAGTGAAGCTATAAAGGCAAGGCAGGAAGGAAAAATAAAAAGGTCCATCCAGAAGCTTTTTTAGAAGTACAAAGCCCCCTAATCTCGCAGCCTAATTGATGCCTGTGCTCCGTCACAGCCATCTGACAGTCCCGCAGAGATTAAACAGCCCCGCTCAGAACTCCACCAGCCACCAGCAGCACAGACTCCTCCCGTCCTCTCGTGCACCCGGGGTCACTGTACACAGACAGAGCCTCAACCAGAGAGGTTTTAAATAGAGACCGAGGGACAACAGTGAAAGAAGGAGCTGTGAAGTTAATGACAGAATGGCCTTGTGTACTTTTCTGACCAGACACGTGGTTAAAGGGCGATTCCAGTTTATTACAACTTGAGTTTTATCATTTCTATCAGATTTCAGCTGTAACAAACCACACCCAGGTACGAAAATTTATGTTTCTAAAGCAATAGGAATCACGTGACCACTTTCTTAGTGAAAAACACTGAACGGGCACAATGCCTACTTAGCAAATAGCTGTCAAAACAATTAGCTTGCTCACTTTGTGGTGACTGCGGTAAAGGAGGATTAAAGGAGCAGTGAGAATATGTGGGTGAGGACATTTCTCCAGTCAATGATCTTCTGTAACTCGCAGGCACAAATAACTACAGTGTCTCGCATCCGAATGACTCATTCACATCAGCTCGCCACTCAACAGCCACAGACAGGTGACAGCAAGCCGTTATAACATCACCTACTTATGCTTCTCTGAAGTCAACGTCAGCACATGCGCACACATTTTGCAGCAGCAGCGTCAAACGTCTCATCGCGCAGGGATGCTAAGTTCTCTATGAGGTGAGGAGACAGAAAGATACCCGGGCCAGAGAAGGATCAGCAAATAAGACGCCACATTTAGACAATAGGACAGGCGAGCCTCCCTCGCTATCAAGTCAGGGCGTTCACATTCCTGCTGGAACTAAACCAGCTGGGAAAAAAAACTGATGTTTTAGCCAAGATAAATGAGAACATCAGAACTGACTAACGCATCTCCTGGCGAACCAATGCACCAATCAGAGCTATGTAGCATTTCAGGATATGTACGGCTGAGATTTCTGCAATGCTGAACATTCCTATCGGAGAGAGATATTCAGATACAGCCTGACTTTTAGCAACTGTTTCTGGATCTGGATCGAAACACAAGAAAGGGGAGGAGAAGAGGGAGGGTGTAGGTGAAGCTGGAGGTGGAAGTTCGAGACAGCTGACAGAAAGCCGCGCGTGCTCCGGACAGTGAGTATGAATACGTGCCAGACAACATATGTCACGTGAGCGAGTGTGGCGTGGGTCCCCCTGCATGCCTGTTCTCAGATCTGCCGGGATTAGAGGGGGTAGTTCGGGGCGGCATAACTGTAGATAAAACGCACACACAGCCCTACCTTCATCCCCTCCTCAACAGCTGAGAATACACACACACACACGCACGCACAGACGTGCCCCTCGTCTTGGCTTAGCACATCGGATGCCACGTGGCACATGCTTATGCATCCCTGTTTTCACCCTGCAGCTGATACATGGATGAACTCATATACAGGAATGACTGTTCAAAAGTTGTGTCGCGGATGAGCAGCGCAGCAGTTCCTCAGCTGTAATAAAGTAGTTTTTGTTTCAGGTTTACCTCGACACAAACCTCCATGCAGGAGCACAAACTGGGGTTATACACACAGACACACACACACACCCCCCAAGTGAAGCCTGTTTTAGTGAGAAACTGTTTTACAGAATACTAGGCTACTTCACACAGCTGACCCGAGACATTACAGTGGAGAATGGTCATCTTAAGTTTAGATTCAAATTTCTTAAACATGATTTATAATTAAAGATGGAACTTGTGGGTTTGGAGCAACAATCAGGCAGTTTAATCTGGCTGCAAAACACCTCGCCACCATCACAATTTTGGTATCCCAGGGACAATTTCAAATAAGAGCAGACAGCTCGCCACATCCTCGCAGGCTGGTAATAAGTGTGCGTGTGTGGAATCATATGATAGACTGCGGGCGGGAAAAGCCACAGATATATTCAAACCCAGATTACAGATGTGAGTGTGTGAGATACAAAGCCCATCCATCACAGGGCTGCTTTGGAGAGAATCTGCTCAGCTACACTCCTGCCTGTCTGCAACCTGACTTCAGTTCCCCCTCAAAACCTGACTCAGCCTTCCTCCGGAACAGCTTGTCCTGCCAGAGAACACCTAGCGCTTATGTAATAGGACGTGTCACTGTTTGCATCATGTTAAAGGTGGAGTAGAGAGGATATGGTTTCCTCTCACAGTATCTGGTGCCTGAAAGGTGAAGGGGGGGAAAAATCCTGGCTGTTTTGTTGTGTAATTGTTCCAGCTGGAGTTTGATATGAATGCATTATCTATTCAGAAATGCTGAAAGGTAAACTCGGCTTACATTATAAATACAAAAAAGATAAATTCCTCTCAAGTTACTTTCTTCAGATACTGGCCAATGCTGAGCTATTAAGTTCATAAGCTTAAAATCTGATGCAGATGAATTTATTTTCTGTAAAGATGCACCATTCTGGCCTATTCAGCGACAGAAAAACCACACTTATCTGTTCTGTGCTGCAGAGAGATTGTAGTTTTTATTCGCAGACTCTGGCCCAGTATAACCCTGTTCAGGAATGTCTCATCCACTGCAGTGAAACAGCCCCGGACGGTTTGCATTGAAACGCTCCGGACAAACATGTACGCTGCCGTAACCGAATGTCCTGTCAGTTTGTGCTCATCGTGGTGTACCACTGCTCGTAAAAGCAAAGGTACTGTTTGAAATCGCTGATAACAGTTATTCCCACCGTTACTGTCGCTTGTCAAAGTTAACACCGCACTGAGCCGGCAAGCTGAGGTTTTTTTTACTTTGCCAGAACTAAACTGTGTTTTATTCTTACAAGTGAATCATTTTTTTAAATGACTAATTGGCTCATTAGAGGAGCAGAGCACAGGCACCTTCCTGAGCTCTACCAGGGCGGTCTTCATGTGGTCGATGAGGCGGTCCCAAACAGGGCTAGTCTCAGTGCAGACAAAAGGTCTGCAGAGAGTGCATTAACCCCACAACAAGAGCCAAATCATAGATGCTGCTCCGATGGTGGATGCTCATATTAAACATGGCCACTGCTATAAACACTTGTTTGCAGATAGTTTTTTTCTACTCTTGGCTCTGGATGACATCAACGAGGGGATGTCGCTAACATGCTAACCAGCTACGAGCACAAAGTCCCGACCCACCTGCTGTTCAAACCTTCTGCTGACGAGGGGCGGCCAATGAAAATAAAGTTGCTTTAAAGCAGCGCTTTTTCTGGCATCTGAAATGAAATGAGCATAATAAGTCCTCTTTGATAAGTTTTTACTATTAGAGTGTGTTTATTTATCAGAGAGGAAGTGTGAGTACGCAGAGGAGGAAGACTCTGATAGGTTTACGTAATACATGTAAACTTTCTGCAGCCGAGAGAAACGCATACCTCAAAAGGAATTAATATTTTTTCATTGCCATATTGTTAAAAAGTGTCTATACAACACTCTTCTACTGCAACATGCACACACACACGCACACACACACACACACACCTGTTTGTCATAGTGGTGCCCACACCCATAGAACAAACTCAGCTCCATATCATTGTTCAAAGCGGCTGTCATCAACCATCCCCCACACACCCCGTCCCCCACCCCACACCCCGTCCCCCACCCCACCCTACACACTATAGAGAACATGAAATCAAACGTATCCTGAGTCAACACTAAACACGCACGCTTCATACTGAGGATAATCAATAATTTGTTTAAGTTAAAATATATTGTTGGGGTCGACCTTCTGGCAGATGCTTGCACTCCGGTCTTTGTCAAGACTGCAGGCGACATCCAGGTACAGTGTGTTTAATTACACGGGCCAACTTTGATGCTTACCATCGCTCCACTCCCCAAGAAGAGGCTGAATTCAGGTCCTGTCCTAACATGCAAGTATTGACTGATTTGGCAACTAGCAGAGAGTCTCCTCAGCAGTCAGTTATGTTAGCATCAACGCCGCTGCTCACCAGTTATGACGGGGGGGGTGGACAAGCCTGCTACGAGTCAACTTCTCACCTACTTCCAGCTGTCAACCCCCCCACCCCCCCCCCCCGTC
>VUQJ01017937.1:11874-23494 GCA_015108635.1 Andinoacara biseriatus | reverse complement strand
GTGTGTGCGTGCGTGCTGGTAAGTGCGGTGTCAGGTGATACAGAGGTGTCAGTCTCTGCCATCTGACAGTGGAACAGAGCACCACTCAAGACCAAATTTGGTTTGTCACCCCTCAGGGGGAGGGCTCACTGTGAAACAAAAGTGCACACCTATCTCAGTGTAAATTTAATGTGTGTGTGTATATATAACCATAAAACCTCTTAGGAAAACTGAAAACTATCCAAAAAAATGTACTTGGGGATGAGTGATTCACACTCACCTGCTACATCATTAGATATACCTATTTAGATATTTGAATTAAGAGCAGCTAATCAGCCAATCACATGGTAGCAACTCGGTACGAAAAAACACGAAAGCACGGATCCACCCTGGCTTGTATCAACAATTCAGGCTGGTGTTGTAATTGTGTGGGGATATTTTCTTGAAACACTTCGGGGTCCTTAGCACCAACTGAGCACCGTTTAACTGCCGCAGCCTACGTAGAGTATTGTCACTGACCATGTCCACTACTTTATGACTACAGTGCACCCATCTTCACTTGACTGCTTCAAGCAGTTAATCCACCATGTCTCAAATCCTCTCAAACTAGTTTGTTGAACATGGCAATGCGTTCACTGGATTCAAATGGCCTCCGCAGTCACCTTAAGGATGTGGTGGAACAGGATATTTGCATCATGGATGTGCAGTAACTGTGTGATGCTGTCCTGCCAGTATGGACCACCTTGTTGAATCTGTGCCACAAATAATTAAGGCAGCTCTGAAACTAAAAGGCAGTCCAACCCAGTACTAGAAAGGTGTTGCTAATAAAGTGTCCAGTGAGTGTATTGGACAGGTTTAATCTCTTTAATGTATTAAAAATGTATTTGGATTTTGGACTATTGGTTGGACATTTGGAGAAGTCACTGGTTTCTAACACACCACAGATAACATTTCTCTGGTGTTTTTTGACAATATAGAATCAATTACTAATCAATTCATTTACCAGATAATTGCCATTAAAGTAAAATGAAACAGGGAGCTGGTTAGAGTATTGTTTTTACTCTAGGCTGAGCGATATCAATCTCTGTCATACAGTGGAGCATTATAAGCACTTCTATATTGAGACTGCTATTAAGAGTTATGCTTGCTCTTTTGAATTATGCCATTCAAATGTCTTTGGCAGCCACTGCAGTCAGACACGGGTCTTACTGAGGTTAATTGCTTTATACATGATGGGAGATCAACTAATTGCTAGTGACAGACAGGGTAATTTAAAGACTATTTTCTCAGGAATAGCAAGCCAAATGAGACTGTGGGTCAATATACTGTTCTTCTTTTCTGGGCAGAGTTTTGAGTGCATGTGTGTGCAGCGATGTTGAGACTGGTCCTTTGGTGTTTGTGATGTGAATCAGTGAATTACCTGACATGGAAGGTTTTATAAAAGTGTAACTTCATGGAGGTCTGACTGTTGAGGCCCTACAGCTCTCTTCACTGTCACCTGTTTGCATTACTGAACGAATTCCTCTTGAAGTAGCCTCAGTCCCTACACAGTTTAGCCAAAGTTTATAGGTTTGACAGATGAAAAATCGCTAATTATGTATGTGTGGATGTATCGGAGTATAAAACCAGTTGTTCACCGCAAATGGAATAAATCCATTTCTAATGTCACAGGCATAAGTAGGAATATTAAAGGTCATGTGCTCACAACCAAACTGAGGACCTTATTATTCCAAATTGTTAATGGAGGGCAAGATTGTGTTGTATTCAGGAACGATATAACATGTATAGGTTTTAGCTGTGTGATGGGATATTATTTTCTCCCAGGTATTATATAAAGAATGTGCAGATGCTGCTCATAAGTTATTAATAATCTTAATGTGAAGATTCTGGCAGATGGCTAAACGCTCACTATAATAAAATAGAGCATGGCAGTAATAAACCAGTCCAGCATGTGTCCCATCTATTAGAGTATCACTATTTAATGTGATTTCCATTTTTTTGTCTGTCATTAGAAACCTCGGTTTGTTCTTTCTGGATTTTGTCCCTTTTTTGTTCACAATGGCAACATTTGTAGCCAGAGACACTTGATGTCTCTTGAAAAGAGTAGAGTGCAAGTTAGGCATAAAAGTTCACTTGAACTCAAGGAGTTTTTGGTCAAAGGTTACTCTGACCTTGCAAAACACATTTTTTTTTTAAATCATCCTAGAATGGTGACAAATTGGTAAGATTTTTATCCTAAAACGGTTGATTTGATAGACGGAGCACAGCGACGTATAAGCAAAAGGCAGTGATCCTAGTTCTCATTGCTATAAGCTGATCTCTCTGTTCTGTGAAATGTCTAATAAATAATGGTTTCTTTTACTTTTATCAGGTCCTGGCCTGGTTTGAGGAGGGAGAAGAGACTATCACAGCATTTGTGGAGCCTTTTGTAATTTTACTCATTCTTATAGCAAATGCTATCGTCGGCGTGTGGCAGGTGAGAGCGTGGCAAATCCAATATGTCAACAAAGCAATGTGTCTGAATATCATCAGGATTTAATGCATTTGTGTTGAAATAAATCTCTTTATATGAAGATGAATGGTGTATTTTCTAGCTTTAATGAATTTATAACTACATAGTTAAGATTAGTATCTAAAAATAGCGCGCATTTAAGCATATGAACTATTTCAAAAGCAATGCATTAAACTAAATTATATTAGTACTGACAGCTTGTCAGTGTGGGAAAAAAACATAATAAAGCCAAGCTACATTAGATGCCACCAAGCGTGACAGACTTCAAATAAATATCGTTTATCAGCTTATAAATATAATTTATCAGTTTGTCCGTGCATCCAGGGCAGCATGATGTAAGCATCCGAAATGTTGAAGCATTTTCAACAAAGATTTAAAGCTAAAATTGGGTGCAGAATTTCCTTCAGAGACACAACTTCTGAGGCGCCCATAGTGTTGCTGCATGTTTATTTAACCATTCTTTGTATCAGTGTTGCAGCCTGCTGAGAGTTGGAGGCTTTAACATTTGTTAAACTTCACTGGCACTGCAGATAAATGCTGTCCACTGAAAGTTATTTTTGTCTCAAGTTTGTTCCTTTTCAATAGGAAATCTTCTTTCAGACAGCCTGCCGGTTCTCATCAGCAGCCCTTCTGTAGTCGGCTTATTTATTTATTTTTAAAAATGTGTGGGCTTGAGTGATGTTTTTCTTGCTGGTGAAGGAACGATTGGAAAATGAGAACATTTAATACATTTAACACCTAAATGTCCCCTAACAAAAACTGATGAGATATACACACGCGTCCGGCGAGAACAGTCAGTGCCACATCGTAGGGAAGCATTCAGCTCAGTTTGTGCGATTTTGATAGTTCACTGTAGAGCAACTCAGAAATATTTGCACTAAATCTCGTGTTCTCCCCAACAGGAACGCAATGCTGAAGATGCCATCGAGGCACTTAAGGAGTATGAACCTGAGATGGGAAAAGTGTACCGACAGGACAGGAAAACTGTGCAGAGGATCAAGGCCAGAGACATTGTGCCTGGTGACATCGTGGAGGTTGCTGGTAGGTTGGCCTCTGCATGACCTTATACTTTTTGCTTAGGAAAGGTTAGATGTGAGTTTGACTTACAAATAGAAGCATCTGGGCATCACATGAATATGATTGTGAATAAACCTTGAAATTCACAGAAAATTGGCAATTTAATGCCATGATTTCACTCTGAAAGTGCCTTTTTTTTTTCCCCCATATGGCTTTTTTTGTTGTTGTTGTTGATGAAAGAGATAGCACCTTGTCTGTGGCTCTGCCTCAGGTAATGGCCAGATCATATGAGTTCAGGTATGGTCATGGATTATTTAGCACATGCTCAAACCTCCCCCATCCCCAAGTGCCTCTGCAGCAACACAGTGACTCACCCTGCAAGACTGATGTATTTTGAGATGTTCCTATTAACCCATTGTCTCAAAGGGCTGGGTGCGAACATTGTTAAGGCCCACTTCCAGTTACTGTGCGTGTGAGCTCGCAAAGCTCAACTCAACACTTTCCCACCATGCAGTCAGTGAACTGAGTGCACAAGTGATTCCTGCTGGTGAGGTACAGTCAGCACATTTCAGCAGCTAAAATCCTCAGGATGTAAGGCTTTGATTTTAATACTGCTTTTTCCCCTACGGCATGCACACATAAATAATTCTGGGGAGGACTGAACAGGGACGGGTGTGTGCGCAGGAATGGCGGAATCAAACAGTATCCTGATACGCTGTTTGACCCTAAGCCCCTCAAGTGATGCTTAGCTTTTTGGTGCATAGTGTAGGTTTTATTTTTAGCTTTCATTATGGATTATGGAATGCTGTATTTATAGAGGCGGTGACAGTCATGAAGAGGACAGGTGTCAGCCTGTTCCCCTCCCATCCTGCTCGGGGGAACATTGGTACAGCAGATGACGTGGGACAGTGTTCAGCAGGACTCCTTAGTGACCTTGAAAAGGGCACACCTAGTAGGAGTGTGCTGCATTTTAGTGTCTGATATCCTTCTAGTTTGGGATATGTTTGTACACTATATGTAAATTACTTGCTTGATAATGCTAATCATGACATGTTCATTTAGTTTCATAAGAAGTTGAGCATGGAGGGGTTCAGTTTTTGGCTCAGGTTTAAACAGAAACTTGTGACTCAGATGCTTTCTCATATTAGAGACCTAGTTATTTAAAAACTCTTGATGAAGGTAGCTGGAGGCTTTGCTGTCAGCAGCTTGAGGCTTACTCAAAAGAATAACCCAGCAGGGAGAAAACTTGGACGCTTTATCCCGCAGTCAGGAGCGGCTCATCAGCTCTACTGACTCGCTAAATCCTCCAACTATCTTTTACAATTGTTCCTGTCAGGCTCCCTTTTTTAATGAATAATATTTTCCTGAAGCTCCAAAGTGACCTTTGCCATGCAGAGGAGGATTGTGATGACGCAGATGCTGGCTGGGAGGCTGCTTAGCTGCGCTGCGATAGAGGACACAGAGATGAACCCTCTGTGGCTGCCTCAGCCGTGAGAAGAATAACCAGCAGCCAAACTGCGCGGCTCTATGTGAGGGTGCTGCTGTGTGTTTAAATGCTGCCTCCTACTCAATGCTTGGTTGCTTATCAGCCTCATATATGAACCCTGACAGAAATGTGTTTATTACAGTGGAAATGATTGCATTCTAATTCATTTATCAGACATTTATCTAAAGCAGTATTTTATAATTATATTTAATGAGACATTTACTGTAGCATTAATATGAACTGGTTTTAAAATGAGCAAATTCTGACAGTCTAAAAACGACTAAAGAAGATTCTCTACACTCAACTAACCGCTAAAAAAAAATCATGTTAGTGGATAAAATGAAACCCTCTGGCTGCTTCAACTGCACTGAAGTCCTTGTAAAAACACAGTGTATGCTGCCGAAGTTTCAAATCATGAGGTGTGCAAGTGATTACAGGGACCCAAAAACTCAGGCTTCAGACTGCTCTGAACAAAATCAGACAGATTTTTTTCTACTTTTGGCTCTGTGTGACATCAGTGAGGATGGATATCCTTAATATGGGGATCTCACAGGGGTCTAGCTGTGCAGTCAGAAGCTTTATCCACCAGCTGTACAAACCTTTTGTTTGTGAGGGGCAACAAATCAGCAGAAAGTTGGCTTAAAGGGAAGAGGAGCTAAAATAGCTTGCTTCAGACAAGACGAGACAGGACTGAGAGTCTCAACCAACCTTCAGTGTGAGATATAGAAATAAATATATTTTGAACTGTGAGTCATGCAAAGCTACTCTGAAAGAGTCCAAGAATAAAAAATATGTAGCTGGAAATGAGCATAATAGGTCCCCCTTAAGGGCTTGCAGAATTGGATGTGGGCCTTTTCTCAGAGCGGTAGAGCTCAGTGTGTTTGTTCCCTGTTGCCTGTGAAATTGTGGAGTCTGGTAGCGATGGGGGCTTGGGGGAGGATCTCTCATCTGCTCCTATTGTGCTAGAGAGAGATGACCTTATAGGGAAGCGCTTTGTGAATAACCATCCCACCCTATCATGCTCAATGCACAGCAACCCTACCCATAGCACCGGCACCCTCCACTAAGATTCCAGACACCAGGGATAGTATGTGGCATTTAATGTGGTCTGGCAAGTGTCCGATGTCACAGAGGGGCTGTCTTTTGGCAGAGGCTTCTGACTTTTCAGCAAGGCTGAGAGAAGTGGTTTCATCCTGCCAGCCGGAGAAGCAGACTTCAGAAACCTCAGATGTAGTCTCGAAGGAGGGCCACAGAGGTGAAATCTGCTGGCACTGGCTGAGCTGGGATTGATACGAGTATGCATGTAAGGGTGTAAAAAAATAAGTGTAACAAAGCTCCCTAAAAGTGTGGCGGTAATAATCAGTCTTGTTAACCTTAAGTTATACTGCACTCACTGTTGGGAATCTTTTAATGCAGTTCAAAATGCATCACTGATGACTGACGAGCCCTCTAAGATAGAACAAGCATAAATGATACGGGCTAGATTACCAAAATCCTAAGAAAGTTTCAAAATAACATTACTAAGAATAAGTGGGAGGAAGTTATAGCTATAAACCTCACAATTAAATTAACTAGATAAAGTCATTTAAAAAAGGACAAAAAAATTATATGGAATAAAATATAATATTATAAAATAACTACAACAAAATAAGTTAATTAAATAAAGCAAATTCTGTCTACATACAAAGCCAGGCTAAAGACGTATCAAGGTCTCAGTACTGATCTCAGGTCCGCAGACAGAATAAAAGCTAAAAGCTGCCTCACAAAGGTTTCTGTGCATGTGCAAAACAGTCTGTAATTTAATGCCCAATGTGCACCAGTATGCATTTTTTTTTGGACATATAAAGACACAGATTCTTGGGTTACTTTAGAAATTGCGTTGTCTTGCAGTTGGTCAGCTTCAGAGCTTAAAATACTCTGATCACTGTCTACAGCACATACAGTGTCACAGCGATCTGAAGGTAATCGCTGGTTTTTTTTTTGTTTTTTTTGACTGGTTAGTAAAATATTTTGGAAGCAAAACAGTAACAACATGTTTGTGGCTGTCATTAGGTCTAGTTTTCAGATGAGGAATGAATTTAATTTGGTCTTTTGGGCAGTTACATTTTTATTGGAGTGTTTCTGCAAGGCTAAATTGGCAACATCCATTAAAATGCTTGGGAAACTAGCAGCTACAATCTTTGACAGAAGATAAAGTTATAATAGCAGTTCTGTGCATGTCATATGCAGTAATTAAATTTGGGGGAACTGCTCTGAGGCACACACAGTACTGCAGGTCTGGTTCTAGATGGGATGATGAGATGTAATGCTTTAACCAGGGAACAGCTTTAATGACATCACTGCTGTTCAGTATCTGAGCTTTTGTTTGCACATGTCACCGTTTATTAATCCAAGCTTTAAAATCTGTACTTTAAACTGTAAGGTTTTTTTCCTTTCATTGTTTACATTTTAATCACTTACCTTGTTACCAGGACAACTTAGATTAGGTTATTTAATGATTGGAATTAATTTAACTGCAGTTCTTTGTTCTCTGTGAAATACCAAAAATAGCCATTAAGTCAAATGTCCAGAATTTAGACCTCAAGGTCATGGTAATACTCTTGTAAAATATCAATGTTGTGGTTGGACTTGTTAGATCAGCCTGATTTAACATTGTTCCCAATTCCTATTTAAATGTTCCATGGCTAATACATGTAATTTTACATGTAATTTCTGCCATCCTATTCTAAGTACTTGAATAATTCTGGCTAAAAATTTTGTTCCCCTGGTCCTGTGATAAGATTTGTTTCTATGACAGGAGAAACACTTTGATGCTATGAAGAACTCCAGCCAGCTGCTGCTGCTTAAGATTCATACTACACAAAATGAAGCCGAGATCCCAGGGAGACAGTGTGGAGATGGTGCTTACATAACTGGGGTCAAACTTTGACATGTGTTTGCGTCTGTGACAACATAGAAGCAGGAAGTTAGAAAAAATGTCACGTCTTGGATTACGTTGATTTATCTGTCCCACCAGACAGCAGCGAGCTGAACATTACTTACTCAGCTCTTGTTGGCTCATCAGAAATAAAATAATGACTCTCATCCATGACTCTGGAAAGTACAGTGACCAGAGGACAAAGGAGACATTTGCACTAAATGTTCAACTACATTTATACACCAAACTTTACTTGCAGAAAATAAACTACAAATTTGAACAAACAAGATCAGACAAGTCAGTTTTATTTCATTACTTTGGACTTCTTCCATTGAATGCTTATTGGTCACAAATAGAGTAGCAGACTTTTAAACCCAGCGAAAGGTTAGTGGTTTATGTTATAAACCATTTGTTAATACCAGATCAGTTTGGATAAAGTAGTTGTGCATTTGTACACATGTAAATGCAGCTGGTGAGGTAGTCGGTCAGAGATGTGTTGTGTTGGAAAGCAGCAATAAGCTTTGCCTGCTGACTCTACTGAAACGGCTCACTCTGCATGACAGGAGCTCAGCCTTTTGTTCAGCTGCCATCAGCACATGTAGCCTCTTGGCCGGCCCCAAGGAAGCCTGGCCAGCCGAACTACTCGCTGTCCCTGAATGCACAGCAGGTGCAAGGGCCAGTCAGAGCTGGTACTTTCAGTTCAGTCATCGCTTTGCCTTTTCTGTTTGGAAGGCACCTCTGGGAGTCATATTGGGTGTGATGTCTCACCAGGTCTGTGCTTTTGTCACCGTAAAATTTGTGGACTGTTTGAGCCGTTGGCAAGCCCCGAGGTGAAGACATGGTCATGCCTCTGGAAATGCTTGGGCTGCTACCGAGTAGGATGTTGACACAAGGGGACACATGATATACACCCATTTCATCAGAGCAGGCCTGCAGTGTAACACAGCCTGAAGACAGTCCCAGTGTCTCACTGTGACAGCACTGGCGACTTTGTATGAGAACATCAGCAAGAACCATTGTTAGCAGCCTATTCCTCTAGCTCCTAGTTTCTTGGCTCAGCACTGCAGAGGAAGTTGTATTTCTTCAAAAGTAGTGACTTGAAACAGGAAGTGTTACACAATCATAAAGGATGACATTGTAAGTTTTAGTTTTTGTTTCTGTGGCATAGCTATGGGTAATCCTTTTAATCTCATTTATGTCTTCAATTCAAATAAAATTATTTTATATTTATAATTCAAGTAAAGTGTTACAGCTATGTAATTGGGATACTGTATTCAAGGGGCAGCCTTAAACTCTTCCACTGTTTTGCTCATCGATTTGTGGCTGACAGTTGCTGGACGGTCCAGCCCAATATGTCAGTACCATTATTAGTCGCTGTTTTTCACCCTCAAAGTTTAACTCGGGACACCCCTACTTCTTGTTGCTAATGGTTGTTTCTCCAACCACTGTTACAATTTCACTGACATTTCATGGTCTCTGTTTGCCACATTGTCTTGTGTAGGCTGCCCTTTAGTTTGCAATGTGAAATGACTTTAAGCCTGTGTCAGGCTGTCGGATTTGGATTGTGTGACCTTCTCAGAAGCGAATCTTCCATTGCACCGCTCTTTCCACATTCAGATAGTTTAAAGATGCAACTGAGCTCAACATTTGTCTTCTCAGAAATGCTGTCATTGTCTGCCTTGATTGGCCAGTGCCTGCTGACAGATGAGAGTTTCTGGCACTCAAACGAGTTGATGATCATCCAACTTCACTCTCAGGGTCGTGCCTCCTAGTGAGAAATCAACCTTCACAGAACAGGAGGGCTGAGATGCACATAACTACAACAAGTGTCTGCATTAAATTAGAGCTTGTGTAAATGCACGCATAAAATATGTTTACGATGACTTGTATCCCAACTGTCTAACAAACTCCAAGGTGATGTAGAGGAATTTGTCCTGTCTTCTTCATCTTGTTCGTCTCTTCCTGTGGCAATGATGAGGAAATGTTTGCCATCATAGGGCACATTTAAACCAGATCATCAGATTGGGAAACAGGTTGAAATTCTTTTTCCTTTTTTGGCTGTAGGCGTCATTGGTCCCATTGCTGTACCTGTCTTCCTTAGTCTGGATCTGGATACTGGTACATTTGATTAAATCATTTTGTTTTTGGGGTTGTTCCTGTGCAAGGGTATCCACTTCAGCCTTGTTTAGATGTTCTGTTATGTTCTTAGATATTTGACAGCCTTACATGGTTTCCTGGATCCTTGCTGTATTCTATTCATGGAGTCTTTTGTAACAATCTGACACAATTTACATTTTTAACTAAGTAGGCCTGTATAAGTAGTCTGCGCCCACGGAACTGTGCCATAGCCTGAGCCATTTCCCCAGTTTCCATCGCCTTTATGTACGATTAGGAGGCTGAATTGGGTCACTGCAGTTCTGATGTACCCAAATTGGCCATTTCCTTGGAGACTAGCCTTTTATGGCTCACAAGTCTTTCATTTCCTCCTGTCTTTCCTTCTCTTTCCTACACCGATGGCAGCACTGCTTTGCTCCTGTGAGGCATAACAGCCACATTGTAGTGAGCTGTGGTTCGTGAGTTTAGTTTACTTTAAAGCCGAGTTGCTGCCCGTAGAAAATAAACATCTCATCTGTTAAATTTTAATTTGACCAGTACACCCACCCACAAACAGTACTGTACCAGGAATGCATGGGTGGAGGGCTAATGTAGTGCCCTTTCACCTTTTTCATTGTTGCTTTTGGTTTTTGGTCTCACATGTGACTGAAATATTTCACTTACATGCTAAGCTTTCACCGTCTAGCATGGAACTCTTTTTGAAGGTGGGCTTTAGTGAAGTTGCAGCTTTTGCTTGACTGACTCATTACCTAAGAATTTATGCCTGCCTTCCTATTATGCTATGCCCTGAAGAAGGCACGAGCCCCTACACGTGAGCATTTTTGTAACAGGCAAACAATATACTACTGAGGAATGCTTTTGAAATGCGTGCAAAGTTGGGTTTATCACTGTCTTGCTGAAATAAGCTTCACTGAAACCCCACTGAAAAAGAAATTGTCTTAACTGCAGCATATGCAGCTCCAATGGTGCCTTCACCAATGCACAGGTTATCCAGGCTTTGTGCACTAAGTCACCCCTTCCTGTCACAGATGCCGTCTTCTGATCTGAGCACTAGGGGAAATAAACAACCTGTAGCCCAACTCCAATTGGATGTAGTGTCAATGATTTGTGTAAATCATTTAAAATGTGGCTTTGAACTTTGCCTCAGTCCATCTTAAATTAGCTCAGGCCCAAAAAAGGTGGCAGCATTTCTGATTCTTGTTTGAATACGCTCTTTTATTTACATGTTAGTTGTAACTTGCATTTGTGGATGCAGCAATTAACTGTGTTCACTGTTTTTTATTTTTTTTGTGACTTCCTCTTGAGAGAAGTGTCTGTTTTTTTGCAGCTCCTCAAAAAGGCTCAAAGATGACACCTGTTCAGCTTTGTCCCTTATATGCCTATATTTATGCTTATTTTCTCAAAATCTTTTAATTTTATTTAGCTGCAGATAATTTGTAAGAATTTTCAATTGAATTTTGTTGAGGTTGTTATTTGTATTTATTTTCCTTAAGATGTTTTGTTTGTTCATGCTCTTGATTGTATGTGTTTTTTTCTAATTAATTATGGATCTGGGGTTTTTGTTTTTTGTTTTTTTTTTTTGGTTGTTGGGGAC
>VUQJ01017934.1:3825-15631 GCA_015108635.1 Andinoacara biseriatus | reverse complement strand
TTTACACATTTACACAAAGGAGCCCCGATTCAGTTCTGGAAGAGACGCAGATCCCTTTGGGGTTGCGTCAGGGAAAGCATCTGGTATAAAACTGCGCCAAATAAAACATGCGGGGTGAATAAACCAGCTTTTAATTTTCCCTTTGAGGTCAAAATAATGTATTTGAACGAAATGCACCTTTTTTAATTCGAAATATGAATTACTCTTGTTATAGAAAATGTATTCTTGATAGGCCCATTGCTCTATTTATTTGGTTTGTTTGGGGGGTTTCACCTGTAGCCTACTGATAATAAGCACTGGGAGCTTAAATATAGATCAAGTTTGCCTCCGTTTAAAAGCTGCAAAGAAAACATTCCAATAAATTAAAAAAAGAAAGAAACAAAACATTTTCATTTAGCATTTTCAACATGCTTCTTTGGGGATTTTTTTTTAATAAGAATAAAACAGTATGAATAAATGGTGATTGGAGCTAACGCCTCACTTTAAAGTTACACAAACTATGCTACTTGTCCAATAATGTTTTAAATTAAATGTTCATTTTAAATTAAATGATGAGGTTGTCTAATGATACAGTTTTTATTTTGGTTTGTTGGTTTGTTTGCTTGTTTTTATTTTCTTTAATCGCCTGCAGCTCCGAGTTTAACAGTATTTATTAGAAACACACATAAGGTGACAAAAGTTAATAATTCAGAGCGTTTGTCTGCATGTTGCCTCCAAACACTGCTGTACTTAAACTAGTCCAAATATGAGCAGTCCAGCTAAATGAAAACTATTGAAGCCGAGTTGTAGATGTGCTTCTTTCTCATCCAGGAGCATTTTTTTAAAAGTTATAAATGCCTGATTTTTTGCGCGTAATTATTAAAAGACCCGAGTTAACTAAAAATCACAAGAATCTCAAATAAAAGAGGGAAAAAGCAGCAACAAATGAAACAAATAATAATAATAAAAAAGTTTGTTTTCTTACAAATTCGTGCAGCTCTGCATTTTTTTTTTTCTAAATTCCTGTTTTAAAAAGAGAAAAAAAAGAAAAAGGTTAAAAGTGACCGGTGAACGCAGTCTCAGGTCAAAAGGTTGTTTCTCTTGTTTCTTTGTAATGATTTTTAGTTTGATGCAGCAGCAGCGGGGCTGACGAGTCCGAGTTTAGTTCAGGGCACAGAGTGTCCCGGAGGAGCGCAGAGATCGCTCTGATCTGAACACTGCGGACTTTCTTCTAACTTTTTTTGTGTCCCCAAACTCGTCAAACAACCGAAGAGAGAGAGAGAGAGAAAAAATCTGAAGGTCCAACGTAAACAAAGTAGAAGTGCGTCACTTTGGTGCTGTGTGGATGTTTGTGGGAGGGTGGCGACCTTTGCAACTCCAAAATTACGCAGTTGCATGAGCGGTGGTCATTTAAGAATGGTTATATAATGTTTGGAAATGAGCAGGAGAGGAATAAAAGAGGGGATCCGCAAAATCCTCTCCCGCTTTCTCGCGTTGCTTTTTTTTTTTATTATTGCAGAAATTCCAGTGTGAAAGTTGGAAAGTGTGGCGCCAACTCGAGAATCGGGATAAAAGTCACAACAACGTTGTTATAATTTGCACTGCGGCCTGCGGGTCGTCGAACAACCAAACCTGGACATGATGAGAACTTTTTGTTTTGTGTGTATATGGATATCTTCTGGATATCAGCCTGCCTGCCGGTAGGTGTTGGGCTGAATTCCTAAAATGTTTGATTACTGCAAGCAAAGGATGCACGTCTATAAAGGCCTGACCAACATAAATGAAAACAGATGGATGTGACTTTTTTCTTTAACCCCTGCAAACCTGTGTACACCATACAAAATGCTAATTTCAGACAGACAAAAAGTGCAATCCTTCTTCCCGATAGTGATCTAAGAAAATGAAAAATGTGATCAGTAATCTTAAGATCATTTTGAAATCACAGAATAAATCACTATATTTGACAAAGAGGAAGAAGATGGAGTTTGTAAAAAAAATAAATAAAATTCACTTGAGTGCTCAGAAGCTGCAAACCATGAACTGAATTCTGACAGCCACCTTATTAAAAATCAGATTTGGGGTCTGTCACACAGCTGGCTACAAATGCATCTTTGTGTTTCCTGTAACGCCGATACAACTAAAGCAGAAAACTTCAATAGTGTGAAACTGTGCTGCACAAAGATCCCGCTAATGTAGAGGAGTTAAATATAAAATCCTAATAAATCGTGTAGACTTCAAAAGTTCATGTAAAAAAAAATGTTTTTTTTTCTATCCAGTGGAGTCAAATGAATAAACACTGTGTAAAAGAGTGAATACACCTTATGCAGGATATCTGGCTGTGTAGCGGCGGTGTAGACTGCCACCAAGCGTCCCTGAAATGCACTGAGAGGACACAAAGAAGCCAAACTCAAACATGCACACTTTTTATTTATTATTTATTTTCAAAATTAAAAATACAAATCAAACAGAACGGGAGCAACAAATAAACTGCTACATTCCTGAAACCTATCGAGCACTTCAGCTTCACACTAAGAAGGGTCTCTGACCTGTCGGGCACGAGCAAACAAATCTATCCAATCGTTACTACTCCCACAGCTTGTGGTCTAATAATAATAATAAAAAAAAAAAAACAATTCCACACTAAATTGAATTCTTTAAGGCTGAATGCATTCAACAACAGAACAGGTAACAACAAAACATGAACATTAACCAGCGAGGAGGAGAGGATGTGATTTTTCCTTCAGAGGGGATATAAAGAGACGGCAGTGCGGCCAGATCGTGGCACTTGATCTTTAAGCACAAATGTAAATTTGCAGAGTTCCCTCTGATCTGCGTCTGCACTGTGAGGACAGCCGTGGGGCAGATTTCATCAGAGTTTACGTTCCTTTTCTGATCCCAGACAAGTTTGAGTCCTCAGTGCTCAAAATAGTACTCGCTAAACCTGAAAACTGCTCAGGTGACAGGATGCAGATGGATAAATGACGTGGAGTTAAGAGACAAACAGGATGTGGCGATGAAAGGCACTTTTCTGAAGGCTTCATGAATTAAAGCAAGAGATTGGAGCTTGAATGGCTGAATGGAAAAAGCCCCTCAGACGATTTAATACCGAAGGATTGTGGTCAGTGTGTATTAATGTACTGCTTTTAGGTTTGATAAATGGGATCATTGTTAGGTCTGCACATGGTCAGGAAATGTTGGTCCGGGGAAAGTTTGGGATTTCACTTGAAAATCGTTTAAAAATGATTATTTGACAATAAGATAATATCTAAATCAATTAATCAGCCAATTGTTTCGCCTCAGTTTAACACCCTTCAAATAACCACATGGTATGCACATGCCGAATGTTTGATTCAGTCGTGTTTGGTTGCACATTTATTTAAAATTTTGTGAAAAAAGCCAGTTGTTAAACATCTGCAGCTCAGCAAAAAAGAAAAGAGAGAGAGAGATCTAAAAAAAACAGAGGTAAGCGTCAGATTCTGGTGTCAGCTCCACATAAAGAGGAAGAAGACGCTTTTTTTAAAGTTCACACACCTATCACACAGAGTGAAATCCAGCTTAGAGAAGCCTGACGTATGCCAGCAGATCAGAACCAAATAGCTGGAGAGCAGGTACCGAGGCCCCACTTTCCTCTCCCTCCAGCGTTGCAGCTGTAAATCCATTCCTCACCTACTGAAACAAGCTGACACATTTTATTCTGGAGTTTGTGAAAGGCAGACTTGGGAAAAGTAAGAAGTCAGTGCAGGTTGATGCAAACATAGCAGAAATGATAGACCTGCTGACATGGGTTTAACATTAAAACTGAAGATACAGAAACATTTTAGAGTTGGATTTAACTTTAAACAGAGAAGACTGCAGTGGGTAAAAGAAAAAGCCTTTAAAGTGAAGCAACAATGTGGATGTCTGCAGCGCCCCCTGGTGGTTACACAGAGGCATTACTGCACCACTAAATATTGTTCCTCAGTTCATCTCATCTTTCCTGAATTGTGCAGATCAGCGCCTTAATTTAGGGTCAAGCTTTTGAAATTGTAAAAAAGCCCTTGTTTATTCCTAACTCTATAAACCAGGTGGGGTTTGCACATCACAAAAAGTCTGAAACTGAAGCACAAGTAGCGGAGAGAAAGAGGCTGTGCTGATTTACAGGCAGATGCTGCCCTCTAATGGTTAAATGAGGAAACCACAACACTTGTAGGCAAGGAAGCTGGAGGACGTGCAGAAAATGTTTCTTCAGAGTGGATGTCAGAGCTGAGGAATGCTTTTCATGTCTCAGGATGGGGAGTATTTCTTCTGAGGTCCAGTGAACAGTTAAGCTGGGATGAATCACGCCACTGGTGGAAAAGCTGAACAGCTCGTGGCGCTAATCATGTGTGTGAGTGGTGGTTCAGTGAGCGGCTGTGGAGGTTTCCGTTTCTTTTTCTATCTGGGAAGATGGCGGGTGTGTGAATTTCTGTAGGCGTTGTGGATGTGTGCGAAAACTGGGAACAGAAGCTTGACATTTAGTCAAATCCTTGCCAGTCACTCTGCTCGGAGTCGTACTCCAGCTCCGGACCGATGCAGCGAACTCCTTCCAGCAACATGGGGGTACCGTGGTGACGATCTGGAAAGGCAAAGAGAGAAAATAAATAATTACTCACATCGGAGTGATTCTTTCAATACAGATACTAACTGTAATGAGAGACGCATCAAAGATATTGGTCACTAAGGGGTAAAAACTACATAGTCAAAGTGTTATTATTACCAATAATAATACAGTAATAAGACAATAAGACAAACTTAGTTTTTCCTTTCTGATCCCCCAATGAATGTTCCTGCCAAATGTGAGAAAAATCCACAGAATGGTTTTCATGTCATTACCAGACGGCGTAGAGCGACTCGTGCACCAACGGAAGCCATTAAATTCAGTTCTTACACATATTTCTGCAAGTCTCTCATAGCGTGATTCACAATTCTAAATGTGAAAACTCAATAGTTATGTGGGGAATTTCAGTCTGAAAAAAGTAAAACGATCTCTGATCATGTAGCACCACACGGCCTCGTCTTCTGGCGTGAAGCTGGTTGCACATAAACATCCACAAATTTCAAATGAACTTGGAGGTTTTTAGGCGTGGAAGTGGCTTCTGGTTTTTATTGAGTCAACATCAGCCACCTGAATGGCTCTGCAGAGTGTAAAATCTGCAGAGAAAGAGGTCATATTTCTTTTTACTTTATAGTACCACCAAGCCTTGTGTTATTAATAATTTAGAATGTGTGACATTGTAAGCGTGGCTGTCTGAACTGTTAATGTCATCCGAGCACGAGGCCTGAATGATGATGTGTTTTACACACTTCTGATGAACATTGCTCACGGCCTTCCATACTACAAAAAAGCAGAATTACACCAACAAGCTGTGCAGATGCATTTCTCTGATTCACAGCAGACTGACTGAATATTTACACTGTAAGTAATTTTATTAACACATCTCAGATTGCTGTTAATCTGATGGTTCATTAAAAACAAATAATTTCACAATCAAATAAAGGGAAACATTTGAAGCAGTTTCTTTTCATAGCTAATTAAGCGGTGGGTTTCCTGGTCTGGCCCAGTTCCACAGTATATTATATTATCTCAATAGAGCATAATTCATCTCATTCAATAGCACAAAATATTACATTTCTGCCTCTGATGCTATTCAGCCTCATTTAACACACATTAAGCTGGTGTTAAATGCAGTCAAATCCAAATTAATGTTATTCTTGTCATTTTTAGTAATACATTTTGTTTCTCACTCCAGCTGATTTTTGCAACTTTTTTTTTTTTCAGCTTGGATTCAGGAGACAGACAGAGACAGTCTCTCTATTTTTAAGATTAGGCTTAAAAGTTTGCTTTTTGACATTACAGTTAGGGCTGGATCAGGTGACCCTGAACTATCCCTTATTTATGCTGCTATAAGCCTAGGATGCTGGGGGGTTCCCATAATGCACTGAGTGTTTCTTTTTCACTCCCCATGTGTTTATAGACCACTACTGCATGTCTTCGCTCTTCCAGAGTCTGTGTTCTGTCCATGTCTCTCTATGCTCTCATTTTTTCTCTTTCTCTTCCCCCTCATCCCCAAATAGTTACACCTGCACCTCCCTGAGCCTGGTTCTGTCCAAGGTTTCTTCCTTTTAAAAGGCAGTTCTTCCTTCCCACTCATAGGGAATTGTATGATTGTTGGGGCTTTCTCTCTAATAATGCTAATGCTGCAAATTGGTGCTATATAAATAAAGTAAATTGAACTGAATGTGGTGCATGAACTAAAATAAATTTGACACCGCTCGGCCAGACGCTGCCACTGCAAGTCAGGCACAGGAAATAGCTGACAGGAGTCAGGGTTTCACAGCTAATTAAATATCTGACAATAAACTTTGATGCTTGTGCTGATGCAATAACAGTAAAACACCGTGAGCCCATGAACGCGCCTTTCAACATTATCACCAGCATTTTAAAAGCTAATAAAACAAAAAGCTTATCAGTGAAGAGAGGCAAGCATGAGAGTGATGTGCTTTCTTTCCATTAAGTCTTACTGTTGAGTGTTTTGAAGTGGAAACATGATTTGCGAGTGTTGTTAAGGAGGAACCTTGGCTCAACTAAATCTAGACACTTAGCTTTAAAACTGAGGTCAGGTATTGGTCTCAAACTTCAAGTATGCAATCCATGCTGAAACACATGTGCACACATCACGTGTGAGAGAAACAGCAGACTAAGCGGCTCCTTTAAGAGAGGCAGCTGCCCCCTTCCCCCTCCTTCGCTGAGGCTGCGACCGCAGGCTCACTCTTTTACATGCGGGTGCATGTATGCACTGAAATGCATTGGTGGTTCAGTGGTAGAATTCTCGCCTGCCACGCGGGAGGCCCGGGTTCGATTCCCGGCCAATGCAAATTCTTTTACTCCCCCCATCCCCTATTACATAAGGAAAGATAATAAGCATGCTATTACACATGTATAAAGTATTTATAACATAAAAACCAATAATTACTTATATGGATGGCAACAAATGGCCACGGTGAAATCTATTATGTCACATTTTAAGAGACGAATCCAAATAATTAACTAAACGTCAGGCAACAACCAGGTGTAGTTAAAGAAGACTATAGGCTCAGCCTGCAGCACAGTGTTTTATTGTACTCTATCACTGATCTAATGGCAGCAGAACAGCTGATGTGGAGTCAGAGTTTAATCCATTGATCTGGTTTTCATCCAGGCCTCAATTACATACAAACATCTGGACAGATGTTTGGGCCACATTATGCGGATAAAAAAACACTAAACAACAAAGCTGCCATTCATCCTCAACTAAACAAATGCATGCATAGAATACCCCCACCCCCCCAACACACACACACACACACACACACACACACACACACACACACACACCACGTTCAGCTATATTTACACAGGCACAGATGGAAAAAACACACACACACCCTTTACCTAATTCTCCATCTGCTGAGACAAACGCCAGAGACTAATTCAGTCTCACTGACACTGACTGAAGAGGAGGATGCAAATTTATTATTACAGCCTCCGCACAGCAGGAGACACCAGGCCAACAGATTTATAGTGTACAAGAGCCATATTGTTTCTGTCATATAAGAAAAGATTACTTAAAAAAATGGGTACTATTTTATCAATTTTAGTTTTTATTATTTTAAAAAATATCCACAAACTAAATTTATCTTTTATTTTTTTAGAGGTTCATTGTGATTGATTTTCACTATTGTTTGTAAAGTTATTCAGACCCTATACTCAGAGTGACCAGCAGGTGGCAGCAGCACATCAGCAACAACACTACAAGCCAAACCTTTGGGTTTATATGTTAGTTATTCCTTTAAAACCAAAGCAGAAACAAAAGAACAGGAAATTAAAGTGATCTGTTATAATTTAAAAATCTCTTAAATAAAAAATACAACTGAAAATACACTCACTGGACACTTGATTAATTACACCTTGCTAGTACTGGGTTGCACTGGGCAGTACCCTTTTTCCTTCAGACCTGCTTTAATTCTTCATAGCACAGATTCAACAAGGTGCTGATAACAAGAGACAAGAGACTTTGGTCCATATTGACATGACAGTATCACACAGTTGCTGCAAATTTGTTGGTTGCACATCCACAATGTGAAACTCTTGTTCCACCACATCCCGAAGGTGCTCTATTGGACTGAGAGCTGGTGACTGTGGACCATTTGAGTACAGTGAAATCTGAGCATGGTAAGTTATCCTGCTGGAAGCAGCCATCAGAAGATGGGTACACTGTGGTCATTAAGGGATGTTCATGGTCATCAACGATATTCAGGTAGGCTGTAAGGTTTAAATGATGCTCAGTTGGTATGAAGGGGCCCAAGGTGTGCCAAGAAAACATCTTTCACATCATTAAACCATCAACAACCTGAACTGTCGATACAAGCCAGGATGGATCCATGCTTTCGTGGTGTTACACCAAATTCTGACCCTACCATGTACCATCCAAATGTTGGAGCAGAAATCTCACCAGACCAGAAAACATTTCCCCAGTTTTGATGAGCCTGTGTGAACTGCAGCCTCTGTTTCCTGTTTTTAACTGACAGGAGTGACACCTGGTACCTTGAAGCAGATGGGCTGCTGTAGACCATCTGTCTCAAGGGTTAACATGTTCAGAGATGTTCTTCTACATACCTTGGTTGTAACAAGTGAATATTTGAGTTACTGCTGCCTTCCTGTCAGCTCAAAGCAGTCTGGTCATTCTCCTCTGACATCAACAAGGCATTTTCACCCAGAGAACTGCAGCTCACTGGACATTTTCTCTTTTTCTGACTCTGTAAACCCTAGAGATGACTATGTGCATAAGTCCCAGCAAATCAGCAGTTTCTGAAATACTGAGACCAGCAAAGTCACTTAAATAAACTTTCTTCCTCATTTTGATGCTCAGTTTGAATTTCAGTAAGTCGTCTTGACCCTGCACGCCTAAAGGTGTTGAGTTGCTGCAACATGATTGGCTGATTAGATACTTTTGTTTAGGAGCAGTTTGTTTACCTAACAAAGTGGCTGAGTGAGTGTAAATACTGATAATTATTTAGTTTGATCATTTAACTTTAGAACCATCTGGGAGAACTACCAAAAATCATAAAATGAAACATTTATTGCAGAGCAAGTATAAAGATGAAAAGATCAGTAAAATGTCAGAGAGGTCAGTGTTTGTCCTCTACGCTTAATGAGGTAAATCTTCTTGGGCATTCCTTTGTGGTTTTATGACCCTTAACAAGTAATCTATGGAAGCCTTCCAGCCACTGAGTTTAATGAGTTCCCAAATGATTAATGTCTTTCTAATAGGAAGTCTAATGGGCACAGGCAGTGGTTTGATAACGGCCGCAAAATTAATCTATTACTGAATTCGTCAGCTGCTTAAAAAAGGTCTTCTATAAGTTACTGTGTGTTACAGTTTTAGCTGTTCATTCAGAGGGAGCAGAGAAGATTATCATCATTTATATATTGTTTAAAAACAACCTTACCCATGACTCTGGCATGAACTTTGACTCTGACGCAGACGTCCTCGTTGGTCTCGCTCAGCAGCAGCACCTCCTCACACAGAACCCCCTCCTGCTGGGTCACGTACTCGCACGTTATCTTCAGACCTCCTGGAGACACATGCAGGGAGAAAAATTGCAAAGAAGAAAGATTAAGTTTTCTCTTTATTGGCATGTTTTACTAAAAACATTCACATCTCCCCTTCATCTTCTCTGCGTGAGATGATGTTTCTCATAAGCAGAAGACGAGTGTTAGACAATCCAGAGCAAAATGTCAACAGGATGGGGGGGGCAAACACAGCTGAATGATAGGCAAACAAACACACACAAGACAAACATAGTAGCACACCTGTTAACATCATCTGAGGCACTGGGGAGGTGCCAGGCAGGGGCAGAGAGTAATATAAAGGGTGTGATGGTTAACTGACAGTAAAGGTCAGTAACCTGCTTCAATTACAGGCACGCAGTCGGCACCACTCCCAGAAAGAGGCGATCGCCTTTGGCCCATTTCAGCAGGTTTATTGCTGAGGAGAAACTTGCATTTAAGCTTTAAGTTTTGGTTTGTTTTTTTTAGCTTGCACAGGTGGCAGATGTTTGGGGTTTCCTGGCTATCATGGCAGGAACACAGAGAAACACAGGAAAGCGTCTGAAAGTCAGAGCTGTTCCTATGATTTTTTTCAAAGAAGGATCTCTGTGCTGACATGAACTGAACTGTCTGTGGCTGTAATCCTCAGCCATCTGGAACTCCGTGCAGCCTGTGACAGCGCTGCTGAGAATTACTAAGTATTTAACTCAAGGTTTGCCTGCAACAAAAAACAAAACAGGCACATAGTAGGTTTAATTTTTATGTCTATAATACACTGAATGTGTAAAAGTCTTGAGTCACTTCTCATTTCTTTATATTTGTCTAGGAAAATGAGAATGAGATGCAGTGATTTATTGAAACATACACAAACAAACGTGGAAATACAGTAGTAATTTCCAGCCTTCTTCTTTGGATGTTGGCTGCCTTTTGTTCTGTGCTCTGTCAAGATGATCCCACACTGCATCAATAATGTTGAGGTCCATGATCTGGGGAGGCCAATCCATGACTGATAGTGTTCCATTAGTGCTTTTCTATCCAGGTATGCTTTTACTTGCACTGGCACCATGTTTGGGATCACTGTCATGCTGAAAAATGCAGCCACTGCCAAGGAGAAGCTCTCCAGAAGGTATTGCATGTTAGATTATAATCTGATAGTACTTCTCTGTGTTCATAATTCCATCAGTTTTGACAAGATCAAAATTGGATGAAGGTTTTCATTGGGAGTCACCAGGATGGACAGGATTAGAAATAGTGGGTAAATTAAATTAGGATAGTGGATAAATTAGACAACGGAGCTTGAATATGGAGCCGCCAGGCAGGAGGAAAAAATAAAGAGCTCAGAGGAGGTTCATGGATGTAGTGAAGGATTACCTGCTGAGGGCTGCTGTGACAGGAATAGGGTGATGGGGAAAGATGATCCATATTCTGAGGTTGTCAGGCATGTACTTTTTTTGAGATTTGATATGAAATGTGCCAAATGTATTTTAAAAACAGCATCACTGACTTTTAAACCATAAAAGGTCTGCTTGAGTTTATATTATAGTCACAGTTTAAATAAGAAACTAATGAACGGGATCCCTGTGCAAATGTAGGTTTATTATACAAATACTGCAAAGGAGCAGGGCTTCATTTCCCTGAGGCTGAGGAGATGAATAATAGCAGCTGATTAGTTTTAACAAAATAACTATCAAAATTTGTATCAGCTTATCTCACAGCTTAAGATAGGCAGTTAATTGAGGGATTTTTTTTTGCCCTGGATTTCATCTCTCAGGCAAAACTGTTAGTCAAAGACGTTTGTTTCATTTCATTGAGATAATTGTGATTTAAGCAGCTCTTCTACTCCCAAATTATGGAACACATGATAACCAATCTAATCTATCCATATTTCTTCTGAAACCAAACCTATAGAGATTTTGCTATAAACAGTAGTTAAAATAATAAAAGGTATAACTAACATCAGCAACAGCCTGCATTAAGATAATTCTTCTAACTCTAGTCTCTGTTTTTATAAGCAGTTTTTTCTTCTTAACGCTGGTAGACTGACGACAATACTAAAGATAATTTATGCTCCTGCGTTTGTCTCCCTCAGCGCTCAGAGGGAAGAATCATGGGCGTTTTCTAACCAGTGCAGAGGCTACACAGTCCTCCAAAAACAGCCAACAGCATGTAAACCTTGTGTGTTGTGCTGTGGGGGGGGGGGGGGGGGGGGCGTCTCGGGGG
>VUQJ01017922.1:2450-14851 GCA_015108635.1 Andinoacara biseriatus | reverse complement strand
TGGGTTCAGATCATTTTATAAAAACAAGGAACAAACACACAACTCTTATTTTACTTGCAAGGGAAGCCGTCCTCTGTGTCCCACAGGACACACAGGAGAGATCTTCACCGAGCCGCTGCCTCCCGCAGCTTTTATTCACACACATGCATACAATGAAAGTCACATGACTGGTATTTCTGCCCAGTTACAGTCAGCAGTACTTTTCCAGTATACCCTATGTAAGTTCACACAACCTAGATGTCTGCCCTTTCATTTACATGTGTGTGAGGTGTGAGGAGGTGTCCTTTGTTGTAGGACTTTCTATGTGTGTGTGTGTGTGTGTGTGTGTGTTTCTGTGGGGGATGTGAACAGGACTGCAGTTCCTTCGACAGCTCCGTTTAAAAGTTTCACAAACACATCCCCATCAGAATGAACGAAACCACAGTAATATATATAAACAACTTATGAAAACATTAGATATGATAACTCATAGGAAAACAAACTATAAGTTCACATAATACTTCCAACAGCAGCGTTAAAATACAAAAACCTAAAAACACACACATATTTCCAGGCTCATAAATGGTCCAACGCAAACGTCCATTCTCTTTGAAACACAGATGAGCCAACTTTAATAAAAAACAAAAACCTTGTAGAAGTACACTATATTGACAAAAGTATTGACTCGTCTCCCTTCACTCACATATAAACTTGAGTGAAATCCCATTCTTAATCCATATGAACAAATGAATCAATGTTTAAATAAAGTTTTAGGTTTTTTTTTATCCTCCCAGAGGCTTTGGATGAACCTTTTCATCGCACACTTTAATCTGCTGCCGTTTCATTTGTATTCCCGTCTCGACAAACGGGGCTTGTTTTGATGAAGAGGGTGTCGAGTGTCCACACACTTCACACGCTGTGGAAATGTTTCCCTTGTGTTGCTTCGCTGAGGAATCCATTATCGGCGCCGTTTACACAACAACAACAACACAGGCATTTACTGATAAAATAACAGATTACATAATGATAAGGACTTAGGTTGCACTCTTTAGATGCATCTGCTCTCCAGTGGCATAAACAGCATCTATTCCGGCCTAGTTTGACTCCAGGTTTGCTTTGTAGGCGACATAATAATCACATCAGTGCAAAATCATAATATTTTAGTAAGATTTCTGATCCTATTATTTCTGACTGATTCCATTTAAAAAATGTCAGTTTTTTCCATATTGGACTTCAAATGAAAGGAAAGCAATCATTTGGAGGCTTGCCATGTGAACGATCACAACATTTCTGACATATTTTCTACTCTAAGCAAACTGGTCTTCACGGAAAAAAGACCCTTCCTGCACCCCCAGCCTCCAAATTTATAGCAGCACAGGAAGGAAAAAAGGAGAGCATCGTGTTTTTGAAGGTATTAAAAGTGTAGCCTGCAGACGGGCTTGGATGCAGAGGAAATGTTTTTGTTCCTTCTTGTTTTTGTCTGAAAATTACATTTCATTGATGTTGGACATGAAAAAAGAAAGGAGGAAAACAGGGAGCTGTCGTGATCTTTAAAAGAGCTGCTCCTGGCCTACTTTTATGCAAAAGCAAAATTTTAAAAAACTGCCCTAATTTTGGACATCCTGCTGATAATGTGATCATAACGGGCCTTTTAGTGGCAGATTTTCTCTCCAAAATGCCTTAAAAAGTCTTAAATTTTCCTTTTTTTTTTGAATGTGCACAGTTAATGCAACTGATATATGGCAGAAATGAGTGAACAAAGGATGTGGCGTGATTGTGAGCAGACTCTTACTGCTTAAAAACCCCCCGCAAGTGCTCCCTACAGCAGGTAGGTATGTCACTTTGATGCAAGAGAAAGGAAAGGGTCATCAGAGGGTTGTTCATTGAAGATTTCTGCATGTGTCTTTGCAACCTGAAAGGAAAGGAAAGGAAAGGAAAGGAAAAAGGAAGTGGGGCAATCATAACAGGGCTTTCAGTGCCAGATTTGTCTTTAAAAACATCTTTAAGAGTTTTAAATCTGTGGACGTCCTGCAGATTTCCTCTCCAGCACAAAGCTGCAGAGCGATGCTCTGAATGCGCTCAGCGACGTGCAGCTTAGTTCAGCCAGGATCTGTCTGCTGTTTTGTGTTTCACTTCTGTTACAACAGGCACTGAGGCCCTGGAGGAGCCTTAAACACACACCCAGAGTGTATAATGAGGCCTGGGTACAGGGGCTGCACTATTTACTTTGAGAGCATACTGTTTATAGAGAGGAGCTGTTTAACCCCCTGCGAGCAGACCGTGTTATTGACTGCGGAGGGCTGACTGGTGACTGGGACTGCACCTGATGCTTTCAAATGCAACACACTGCCATCATTTGGTAAACAGAACAGGACAGGGTCAACTGTGTGATCAAAAATCCCACAGAGGAACCAAGAAGTCAGCATTTATAGACTCCCTTCTTTGACACTTTTCAGGGTAGTTTGTGGTCGTATAAATTTAGGTTAAAAGGAGTATTTAAGGGTAATTTACTGTATGAGCACAGTTAGACAATTGACACCAATCAATAAGCAGATACGACCGGTATTTTCTCACCGGTATTTCTCATTTTCTCACCCAGCAGACATCACAATGAGCACGCTGGAAAGTAACATGATCAAACAATCATTCAGTTTTTACTGTGGAATGACCCAGTTACTAAACACACGGTGGTGGAGAGCTGATGATCTGGCTGGACTTGTTCTGCAGCCACAGGACCTGCACACCAAAGTATTCTAGAGTCAAACGTGAGGTCTGTCCAACAACTAAAGCTTGACTTGGGTCATGAAATTGGATAATAAACCCCAGGAACAGCATTAATCTGCAACAGAGTGACTGAAAAAAGAAAAGAGTAAAAACAGAAGAATCAACCCGTGTGCCGAACTCTGCCTCATAACAGTTTTATGGTGAGAGATCCAGACAGTACCTTTGACTTGATGACCCAATATACATAAACATGTGCATTTCTGAACTATTTCCAGTCCCTTCAGTCCACCACTGGTGGACTATGATCTCCTTCTAGGCTCAAAGGAAGTCAGACTCGTCTGACCACAGTTTGTAGCCCCTTTGGGCAAAAGATCTGAATGCTTTTTTTAATATTAGACAATAAAGTTCAGTAAATTGATAGGATCTTTTAAAGGTTTGTACTAGCCGTTTAGGTAATAAAAAGACACATGCCCGTCACAGCTGGTGGAGTTTACAAAAAGAAAACCTTTCCTTCTTTTGCAGCACCCCAGAAGTCCTTAAGATGTACACAAACAAAGAGAACTAAGAGAACAAACACCTCCAATTTAATACTTAGGTGTTCTTAGGCTGCGTATTGACTTTTCTCAACAATGTCAGATTCAATCCAAGTTAGCCATTGATTTATTCATTTGCTGCATGTTGTGCTCATTTATTGGAGATGTCCTTCGTTTGTCAAGGACGCACTTTCCCCGTGAATCAAACCCTAAATGTGCGGCGAGCAAACAGAGCAAGCAGATGATTTAAACGGGCGTGCGGTCCGATCGATCAATAAGCCTCAGTCTGTTCAAGGCCCTCGGCTCAGGGACAGGAAACGGCATCACAGCCGGCAGGTAAACACACGCATGCTTTATAGTCCAGTGTGACAGTCCTGCAGAGCTGTGCTGCTCAGCTTGTTAGTGCCAGTGTTAGTGCCCATTTGTTACCCTAATGTGTCACGTGACCATGTTAAAGGAGCAACAAGAGGGACTTGATTCGGGCTTTGCCCTGCTGCGAGTGTTGATTTCACGGCCTATTAAGCCGGTGATTGTGTCACAGCTGTCTGCAGCGAATCTCACATCAGTTCCACCTACGAGCGCCCGACACAAACAAACAGGAATGTGCAGTTATTTCCTCACTTCTTCATCAGGAGGACACTTAAAGTACAGACTGTATATGTTACACCCATAAGCACAACACGTTTATCCTTTATGGGCCTGGGATGAGTGACTGCTATGAGTTTTTCCTTTCTTCCATTGTGCGTCACTTCGTGCCGTGCGTGTATTAATGTGTAACATAAGAGGATTTGTACAGTAAGTGCGCCGTTCTTTGCAGTCATGGAAGTTAATCCTACACAAAACTTGGAAAAAATGGAGGAAGTGGGTGGGCCAGCAGCTCATACAGGTGAGCTGGAGACCACCTGCTGGGAAGGACACAATGTACCGTCCTCTACACATATTTTTTTAATAATTTTATGAATTCACTTGCTCATCTGCATCTACTGACTCAGTTTAACATTATCTATATAATTTTGGGGCTGCAACCTCACTGGCAGTTCACACTGTGCAGGATATTGTGCTTCCACCTGGAATGAAATGTGCTATACAAATAGTTTTTCTTGTTTCCTCGCTGATAGGAGCTCTGGAGTAATAAAATAGCCGGCCAGCAGTTGGCGAGCCAACATCACCTCTTGTTGTGCTCTTTTATTTTCTTGTAATTCTGTTTCAGCCTCTTCATTTTCTCTCTGCGGTGGATGAGGGAACGTGCACGTGAAGTTCTTTATATTTCACTCTGCCGCGTGTCCTCCTTTACTAGATCCACGCATCTCCTCTGGGGTCTTGCTCTTTTCCTCCTTCAACACCCTTTGTCCAATATTTCCAGTATCCCCCCTCTGCCAGACCATCTCAGCCTCGCTACTCCAACTTTGTCTCCTGACTGCTCACCCTGAGCATTTCTAATGTTTTCCAAACGGCAGCTGGACAGTAAATCTTCTTCACTGGAAGTTCCTCTTATGCTCAGGAGGTATCTGGTAGGCACTAAAAGACCCTGGAACAAGTTCTAAGAACTACAATGATCCATTACCATTAACTAGATGCTTAATCACACGCATATTAGTAGCCTGCTGGCTCCTCATCAGTCATTGTCGGCATCTATTAGACACTATTATACAACTATTAGGTCATTAATTAAGTGTTTTCAATCAATAACATCCCAGTGACTACTTGATTCACAACATTAGGAAGTTGAAGATGAAGTAAGATGCTGATATACTTTATCGGTATGGGCTGCACGAGGGGGTAATAGCAACCCAAGAAACACAAATAATAAATAATCATAAATAATTAAATGGTTGCCACTTCCTGTTCCTCTTCCTGTTAAAAGGGAGTTCTTCCTTCCCACAGTGCTCATATGGGATTGTCTGAAAGCTGGAGTTCTCTCTCTTTCCCTTGAGATGACTGCTGTTGGGAATTTGTGCAATACAAATAAAAACAAATTTATCTGAACCAAACTGACAAAAGTTTTTAAATGATGTGTCCAAATTTTTTTTTTTTTGCAGAAATGCTGATAAGAAAGAAAGTTCTGTTTCATTCTCATCTTAATGAACTGCGTTCCAATCAGGATCATTCAAAGACCGGTTCCAAGTTCACGATTAAGGATAAATCAGAATTTTAATCGCTGTTTCACCTGTGGTTTCGATTGGCAGGTGGTGACTGAAGAGTCCCAGTGCGTAGGAGTCTTACTGCTACTTCAAAGGCCTAAAGAGCATTGTCAAAGTCAAGTTTCAATACACAAGCCTGCACAGACACACACTGAGATCAAACACTGATTTGAGATCTGGAACGCCCAAATATCAATGAGGAATAAGTGGCCTAATGAAGGGCATGGCATATTGTGCTAATCTCATCAAAGAGCTTCCTATTTAAAGCACGCACACAGGCATTATCCTCAGATGCTGAAGCCACGTGCACTTCTGCGCAGCATCAGCAGAGCATCTCCTCTGTTAGTCCCGGTTTTGACTTCCTCCCATCATGGCTTACTTTCCCTTACTTTCAACACCAGATGGCAGCATTGCATCACCTGACTCTGCTGACAGGAGCCGCACGCACAAACTCACATAATGCTCTGATTCTTCCGCGTTCTGCCAACAAGCTTAAGCATTGCATAAGCATAACAATTTGGTGAATATTTTGTCTAACAAAGGGGAATGACTCACTTCAGTTCTTCAAAGGAATGCATAAGAAATAGGAGGTGAATATGAAAAAAAAAAAAGCTCTCCCAGGCCTTCCTTTGATCAACACTATAATTTAATTACCTGCATACCAAAGAGAGCCTTTATTTGGAGTTTCAGTCTCAGTCGTGCTTTTTTTCACCACTGCACGGTGAATTCAAAGAGAGCCTTGAAAAAGTGGGGGGAACAAACGGTTTGCTCCTTAAAAGCTGAATCGATGTAAATCATAATGTAATCGGCTCAGTACAAAACTGATGTAGTTACAGTAAATATACTCCAACAGAGGAGCTCTTTCTTGACGGTTTTTAGCGAAAGCTCTGCACAATATCTAAAATCATTTAATGCTATTATTATTTGTGACATCATTTTCAAGTATTTTGTAAAATGTGCACGTGTCTTTTTAAAAATGCAGACCCTCAATAATATACAATAATATAATAATTACCTTTTTAAATGTTGCTTTCTGTTCTTAAATTTGCTGTTACTGTTTGGCATTGATTAGGTTCCTGTATTATTTTCATTTTGTATTTTTAAGTTACAGCATACAATTTCCTTTAAAAAAAAGCTGTTGTTGATAAGCGCACAATCCAATATTTAATTGATCTTCTTCATGAAAGCTGATGAGTTTTTAATTTCTAAATGACACAAACTGCAGGATTTACACATCTTTCTCTTTTTTGCCTCCTCGTGTCTCCTGCACTCCTCGGTGAATTGCAGTGAATGAAGCTAAATGTGGAAAATTATTATTTTTATCCTTCTAGACTAAGAAGCAGCTCACCGTAGCGGTTGAAGGTGGCTGCTGCTCGCTTTATACCCAAAATCGAAATGGACATCACTAAAACATAGAGAAATGTGCATTACTACAATTGAAACCATAAAAAAATCTGAAAAATGTTAGTGGAAGTCCAGCAAATGTGAGTTTGTGAGTATTCAGAACTTATGACTTGTTGCAATGTGTCATGTTGTGGATAAATTTAAACTTGTACAAGGATGCCCACAATGAAAAATATGATGCTGGTTGCTGCCCCTTCCTGAGCCTGGTTCTGCTGGAGGTCCTTTCCTGTTCAAAGGGAGTTCTTCCTCCCTACTGTTGCCAAGTCTTGCTCATAGGGGATCGTCTGATACTTGAAGTGATTCTGTAATTCTGTGGGGATCTCACCTGTTTTTGTGAATGGTGCAATTGTGGAGTTTAAGCCTCCTTCATGCTGCACATATATCCAATATTCTCCTTCTGAATGAACAGCGAGAAAAACATGCACATCCTGGCTATGAGCTCGGTGTCCTGAGTCATCAGTGTGGCCTTGATGTTGTTGGAATCAGGAGATATCGCTCCTTTCCCTGAATTATATTGCTTGGCATAAAACACTGTTCTGAAACTCTAAACACATGCCGCAAACCTTCCTTGACCTTTGACCCCTCTCTAAAGTAACTCCATCAGAAATGACCTGGCTTCCTGCCTGGTGTCTCTGGCAGAGCGGCAGCCTCTGCTGGCAGTTAATCTCCATTAGCTCAAATCAAACACTTCTCTTCGTCTCATCCTCTCTCTATGACCTGACCAATTTCCTGCTCACTCTCCTCGACTTCTCCGTGGCGACGGCGAGCGCAGAGCATCCCATCTCGCTCTTAGCAGGAAGGAAGTCTCCATGTTTCCACTGGGAACGTGACGGATTGAAGACCGACATGCCTGCACAAGTGTGCGTCTGTGTCTCGGCCCCCGTGGCACTTCTCATTTCTATCTCTTGTTAAGGCTTGAATAATACACAAGCTGTGTGATTTGGCAGTAACAAATGGGCTGATCATCAGCCGCACAATGCTTTAATGTGGTTTATTTTACTTGCATCATACAAAACCACAGCAAAATATGACCTGAATTTCTTACAATGGTCTCGCCAGGCTCCAAAACCATCACCTGTGTTCCAACATTTCATTTAGTGTGACTCCCCTATTTTCATTCCCAGTGTCTTTGTGTTTGGTGTATTGATCCAGTATCACTGCTGTCTACTCACTATTAATAGTCTGGTATTGATTGTGGGATTTATTCATGTTGTTATTCAGTCAGTGCGGCTGAGAGGCTTTGTGATGTGTGTTTTTAAAGGACACCTCTGCGGTGTCTCTTAAGGTCACCTGGACACAACTGTAGAAAAATGATGGCTTTCAGTTAAATATAACAGAGTCTGTTATGAGCGAACCTGTTTCCTTTATCCACAGCACATTCAGCTTTGTCATAAATTGGAGTATTTGTGAGTCTTTTAGAAGTAAAACTGTGTTGTTGCACGACTGAAATGCTGTTCAAAAGGCTTTTAAAGTTTGAGCAGAAAGAAAAATGCTGAATTCTTGAAATCTTCCAGAATTAAATATAGTCAAAGTGAAAGAAACGGAGTAGAAAAGTCGTCCTTTGAGCATCCACACTCCGCAAATCTCTGTTCGACTTGATTATTGTGCTCGTTCTTACCTTGAATCTGGGATCATCTTGGGTGACAGCTGCTGTTGTGGTCATTTTTCCCACAGTTTTCACACCACTCCTTTAAAATGTTTTGAATGCATTTCCAAGTATTGCTCAAATTTGGCCGCTATGAAGCCTTAAACATTCCCATCCTGGCTTCTTTTAGGTTTTAAGTGATTCTATAGAAAGGGGATAAGACCCAAAGAGCAAAAACTAATTAGTGAAACATCTACATAGGTAAAATAAAAAAAACCTGTGAGCTGCAGATATTCTGTTGAATTCCAGGCCACACATTGACAATAATAGAGGTGTAATATTATCTATATATCCAAGGGTAGGATCCACAGACTGAGGGTACTTTATTGTATGCCTTGCTTGGACCTCACAATCAATATTTAATAACAGACTAGGTGGACCGGTGCAGTGATTAAAGGATAAGATGCCAAAATGTGCCAGAGAGCACATAATGTAAAGACTACGTGAATATTTGTACAAAAGGAAGAAATGAGAGTTTTGCAGGTCGCAGCTTTGGTTTAAAGAGCTACTTTGAAGTGAGGGGATCTGCAGTTTGTCTGAGTCATTAGACCAATTTTAAAAGTCTGTGTTTATGCTTTTAAAAGCAGCAAGTGTGTTCCAGATCTTCCCATTTCTGAAGACCGCAGCTTTGGTCATTCCTCTGAAGTAACCTTTGATGATCAGCGCAGAAGTACCACATTACTTTTTTTTATTTTCATTTCCCAAACATGCCAAAAACCCCTTCTCGGTATCTGTGAGTGAAAGGTGAAAACTTTGACCTTTGACTTCTCTTTCCTCTCTACTGGGGATGCAGTTGTGACGGTGAGACAGCACGGGAGTGGATTGGACAAAGAGTGGACATACAGTGGACAGGCCTCGCCCAGGACAGCGGACAGCACAGGAAGGAGGACTGCGCGGGCCGATCCCTGATGAGGGAACGTTCACAGTGGCTAACAGTTAGCCTTTCCCCGATCAGGGCCCGTCCGCTTACTCAAGGCCAATTCAGGTTTTAACTCAAAAGCTGAGGAAAAATGTCAAATGTAGCAGTCCTCGGTGGGATTAACGTTAGCAAAGATGGCTTTTGACTCAATTTGGCGATCAACATTATAAGTCAGCATTTTGGGAAATACGCTCATCTGATTTCTTGGCAAGAATTAAATGAAGCGATATTAGGACAGTTAGCAGCTTATAAAACTTACTAACATACTTAATCTTTATTCTGTGCAAGAAGCAAAGTGTAAAAGGACAAATGGCTGCAAGTGGGGGGCTATAAGCTGCCCGGGTGTAGGGACTTTCTGGAATCTTCACTGGGTGTCTGATGCTTATTTGAATAGAGAGTGCAGTTAAGTCCTGTCTACACCGGAGGAGAAAACACAATTCACACTGTCAATTTGGCTCACAAAAAATGCCTAAAAGCTGCCATTTTTAATCTGAGTCACCAAATTAAGTTTAAGCATTTTCACATTGTAACAGAATGACTTAGCTTTCTAACAGCTGACTAAAATAATCCTGTAAAATTTATAGTCAGCTGAAGGTGTTTGTTAGCATTTGATCCCTGTTGTGGGGCAGAGTGTTTTACCCTCCTCTGGTCCCTCCTTTGTTTTCTTCAATTTGGTCACAAATTAATATAAATGACCAATGGCAAGCCATCTGTATGGTGCTCACCAATAAGAAAACAGGTAGTTTAACAATTCTGAAGGAAAGAAGCGACCAAAGATAGCCGGTTCAAACAACAACGGGTGAAATAACCACTAGAAACACAACGTGGACGGGACCAGAGTTAAACTTTTCTCAACTCTGAGGCAAGCGGCTGACGTGACTACCAAGTGTAGTCAGTACATTAGATGGTTACCTGGGCAACTGGTGCCTGGAACATCTGCTAGCGACAAAGTATCAACTTCAAAGGGATTTTCCTTGAACCACGGACAGAAAAAGGATGGACGTAGCTAACCTGACACCATCCACTGATATTTAAAGCCCTGTTTTGGGATCAGCGTTTTCACTGGCAGACTGACTGTGAAATCTGGCCACTGAATTGACAGCCACAAGTTTTGGGCAATAAGCACAGCCCAGCTAATCTTCCTGTCTGAAACACAATATGCCCATTTTATGTCATACCAAGACTGACAAAATCCTATAAACTCCGCAAGAATGTCTTTCCAGAGGTCAAGTCGGAAAGCTGCTTTCTTCTAGACCTCTATAGGACTGGAGGTCTTTTTTTGCAGACACAGGTATCGCCCTCTGGTGGCCATTAAGTAGAATGGCGCTTCTGCAAACTTTATCTTTTACACCGACTATGCATGGAACTATAAAGAATCTGTAACCACACATAACAGTAAAGTCTTCTACAGTAAAGGCGACAATTTACAATACCACATTAATGCAGCGTCCCTGCTAAATGTCTGCCATTGTCAGCTAGCTAGCTCTATTTCCAGTATTCCTTCAGTTTTCTTCTGGTCATTGGTTTCCTGTCTGTCCATATCACTGCATACCAAAAACGGTGACCACTATAGGTGAGAAGGGTACACCGGGGTGATGGCCAGAGCTCACCTGGCATAAAACATTCCACAATGACCTGAAGCAAATCAACACTGCCCGCTGAGATGTGGAAAGAGTCACGGCCAGTTGGAAAAGATGGTGGTAACCAACCACAGGAGGACCTTTAACTAAAAAAAAAAAAAGACAAAAGACCATCTGGGAACTTGAATGTAGTCATCCCTGCATACCTAAAATAGCAAGTAATAGCACAGAAGTACTCAGTTTCAGTTAAACTTTTTATGGCTTCCAGCAGACACTGCAAAAAGAAAACATCTTAAAGGTCATCAACTCCCTGCAACTCCATGGATCTAGAGATATATATTTCTCAGAGACCTAAATAACAGAAGGCCTAACCTTTCACCAAGAAAGTGCACGAGTGTATTTCCCAAAAATGTCAAACCATTTTTTTTAAGCTCAGGGAAAAGCTCAGGGATTTTCTACATCCAGCTAATGTGCTCATTCCTGGTCAAATTAGGATTCGCAGGATCCCGTGTTGCCATTTTTGAGCTGGAAAACTTGATGACTGTCGCGCGGCGACTTGGGCTACACAGTAATATACATACAAACACCTCGATGTATATTTACTATGTTTAGTGAGAACAGCATAGCGAGTTGTCATTGGGGATGGAGTCAACTTTACTATGTGATCGAAACGAAACGAAAAAAAAAACATGAACATAAGCGGGGAAAGACAGAAAGAGAGAGAGAGAGAAAGAGAGAGGAGACTATGACGAAGAGGAGAAAGAGAGAAAAGGGGAGAATGGCAGGGGGAGGTTGTGAAACAGTACAACATCAGACAGCCACTGGAACATAACAACACAGAGAGAGACAAGTATTAGGAAAAATGGTTTAATATAGGAGACAGAAGCAAAAAACTGCATCACACAAGAACATACGTTTACAAAAATAATTCTGACTGCTTCAGCTACACAGTTAGTTCACAGAGAAGGACAGCGAAACCGGAAAAATCTAAACAGCTAAAAGCAAAAATCTTCTAATTAGTTGATCTCTTTATTAAACTAATACATTAATCCACTGAAGGTGACTAAATACTTCTATTCCTTCTTTTTCTATAATTGTCTTATCGTGTAGACGGCACAATACAGAAGTCAAATGAAACTTACCGCTGTTGTATAGACAAACTTGCTAGAACTATTTATAAAGCAAAAAATGAAAGATCTGACACTCACCTACGCTGTTTTTCGGACAAAAAAGAAAAAAATTAAAATAAAAGGAAGAAAGGTAGAAAGAAAGAACAACACTCAAGTGAGGAAAAAGAAGTGAAAGAAATAAAGCCAAAGATCTCCTAGAAAATCTTATATCAAAAGCCAACTTCCTTGTTGCCAGCTAGAAATCATACTCGGGGACCAGTCAGGGTCAGGCCACACCACCAGGCCAGACAGCTTTTTTTTTTTTTTTTCTAAGATTTTTTTTTTTTTTTTTTTTTTTTTTTTAATT
>VUQJ01017914.1:4470-16452 GCA_015108635.1 Andinoacara biseriatus | reverse complement strand
TGGGAAATATTGCTTTGTTTATATTCAATCAATTTATAGGTTGTGTTAGCTTGTTGGTGTATTTCACAAATCTATCAGGATACTCCCTAGGCTATATGGTATATCCGGGGTATTCCAAAAGTCGGCACAATGTTAGTCCTCAAAATTTGCTACAAAATGTAGCATCATTATGGAAGTGGACTCATACGACCTATGTTGTGATTGAGTACATATAAGGAATGATTTCTTTGTTGTTGTTAAATATAAAATGTAAGTAAATTGTTTCATGGAAATCCCCATTCTTAAAAAAAAAAAAAGCAAAACTGATGTCCAGTATTGTACCTACGCCCTATTTTTGGGAACAATATGAATATTATGAATAACATATGGTGCTAAAGTTCTTTTTGTATGTTTTGGTTTTTAGATGAAAAGAGAAAATATTATGCTGAAAATGTAATGTTAAGCCTTACTGTAGATTCATATATCAGACTGTTCATCCCTGAAGAGAAAAATAAATATAGTATTTGAAAGTGCAGCATATATCGGTAATGTATTCACATGCATGTCTCACATCAGATGAATGTGACTGCAATATACCTCCTGCATAAGGTGTAAGAAGTGATGTATCATGTAAGAAAGCTCGTGTTGGACTATTTTACCAGCTGGGGTAGCAAAGGGAAGCCTGTATTTGAAAGTGAGCCACATACATTGTGATAAATCTATAAAAGTAAGTAAAATTGTATTTATATAGCATCATCCAAGATGCATATCACAAGGTTATTCACAACAGAATTGCTAATATCTCTCTCTCTCTCTCTAGATATATATATATATATATATATATATATAGATAGATAGATAGATAGATAGATAGATATATATATATATATATATATATATATATTGAAATAAGAGGGTATATTCCAGACTGTTTGCATGTTTTTGAGCACCATACCTCAATAATGTATATGAGCTATGTGTATTTTGGTGATATCTCACTTCCCTTTTCTGCTGATCAGGGAAGTTGCCTTCGTCTGAAGTCTGGGGTCCTTCTCTCTGATCAGCGTGCAGGCCTCAGCTGTAACATTTGTCATCTTCAGGGACCTAAAAGAAAACACTCCCCCTTCTTTCCTCAGCGTGGTCTTCACTCTCACCCACAGGCTGCGCTTTGCCCAGTGGCAACTGCTGAATACAGAGTCTGTGCTGCTTTCCTCTGGTCAGCATCTTAATTGTCCTTTTTCTTCTCTCTTCTTGTGATTAACCTTCTCCTGCCCATGTTGCAAATGATGGCACAGTGAGACGTCTGTCACACTTCAGGCCTGTGCTCTGAGCAGCCCATCTGGGAGAGCAATGTTGAGGGCTCTCCTCTAAGGGGGAACTATCTGCTGTGGGTTGTGGTACAGCAGCTGAATAAACAGGTGGAGGTGGTGGGTCCCATGTTTGGTGTCCATGATTCTGGTTCAGACACTGATCGGAGAGGAGGAGTCCAGATCTGGGTCAGAGATTTTCAGCACTTTTAAATTTGCCTGGAAAAAGGGCATAGAGAGGTGAGGTATCATATATAACAAATGGAAGTGGCCCCGAATCTGCCACTCCGTTAACTAGACATCAGCTGCTCTGACGCTTCTGACGCCACTAAAATCTCATTCTATTTAAGGAATTACTAAGCAATGAACACCACCTCATTCACTTTATGTAATGGTCCATTGAGTTTTTGGGACGTGTTTTGTTCTTTAGCTTTGTACTTTGGATTATGGCTCTGTGTTCTGTGTTCTGGGTTTGTATTTTCTTGTTCCTGCATTTCCTGGTTTGTTTCTTTATATTATTTTCCCAGGTTTTAAGTTCTCAGCTACTTCTGTTCCTGCCACCCTTGTGTTTCCGTGTCTGGCTCAGTCTTCTCTGTGTTTGTGTTTAGGTCACGTTAATCTCGTCTCCCTGTTCAGTGGTGACTGTCCTCCTGTTTTATTTTGGTGACTGTTCATCTCCGTATCTTGTGTCCAGTTAACTTCCTTCCTGGTTAATATCCCTTTGTACTTTCCCAGTATCTCAACTCGGATATCTATGGTGCACAATCTCCACAATTGTTATTATTTATGTCTGTAAAGGGCAGTGTGAGGTCACAGATTTCTGCCAAAGATACACAGTGTCTCTTTAAGTTAGCAGCAATGCATGAAACATTTATTCTAAAATTCTTTGAAATGCCAGAATTACTTCAGTGATTAACCTTATGGTGCTCTCTTGAAGCAGATATGGCCTCTGCTTCTGCATCACCCAGGAAGCTCTGCTCACTGGGGAAGCATATCTGCTGCTCCATCTGCATGGAAGAATTCACAGATCCTGTCACTACATCTTGTGGTCACTCTTACTGCAAGCGGTGTCTGGAGCTGAGCTGTCTTCATAATGACAGCACGTGCCCACTATGCAAGAAATATGTAGGCAAGGCCCCTGATGTGAATATAGTCCTGAGAGACATTGTCCAACAGCTGAATAAGACCCAGCAAGAAGATGATGAAGATATATACACTGGAGCTCCTAGGGAAGTGGCCTGTGATATTTGCAAGGAGAAAAAGCAGAAGGCTAAGAAGTCCTGCCTTGTGTGTCTTGCATCGTATTGTTCAGCTCATCTGGACAATCATTATTCAACAAAAAGGTTGAAGGGCCACAAGTTGGTAGAACCTGTGAAGAATTTGGATGAAAGAGCCTGCTTGAAGCATGGACGCCCCCTGGAGCTGTACAACAGGGAGCAGCAGGCATGTATCTGCGTTTGCTGCATTGAAGAAGGTCAGGACCAGGTGGTCTCTACTGAGGATGAGTGGGAAAAGAAAAAGGTGAATTAATATATGGGAGGCCCCTGAATATTTGATTTGAATCTTGAAACGACTGTATTTACTTTCATCTATTGTAACATGTTGAACAATTTGCAAATACACAAAAAAGGAGCACACATTTCATGATGTCATATCACATATAAAAAGAAAACATCTTACCATCATTTTTGTCTCCTTCAGACTGAACTTAAAAAAACGAAGGCAGAGTTAACGCAGAACATCGACGAGAGGAAATCAAAGATTGATGAGATTGCAGAAGCTCTGAAGAGCTGCACGGTAAGAAAAGCATAAATGAAGCCAATCAGACCAGTCAGCCAAAGTCAGAACCTACAAAGGGAGTTTTTCAAACACAATGGCAACTCAGTGCTGCAGTTTGAAATTAAATCTTTTATATATGTTAATATATGTACCATATGTAAGACAGAAAAAGGGAGGTAAAATGTCAAATAGACAATAAAATTTCATTCCCATTTTTAGGACCAGCTGGAAAGCGAGTGGTGGGATATTGATGCTGTGTTCACTGCTGTGAATGCCATTGTGGAAGCAGCCCAGGCGACAATCCTTCAGCCACTAAATGACAGGAGGCAGGTTTTGGACAAAGAAGCAAAAGGCCTCAAAGAAGAGTTGGAAGCAGAGATCAACAAACTCGAAAATACCATCTCTAAAGTGGATGACCTTTCTGTCCTTGAGGACCACATCCTCTTCCTGCAGGTTAGAGGAAAATTTGGGTCATTAATATGTAATTGTTTAACTCCTAATGATAGTTTTTCTCCAATGGATTAGTTACTGAAATTTTGTGCAGCATCTCTTTTTCTTTTTGTTCTGCAGATGTACCCATCTCTTAAAGACATGGGAGACATCAAAGACTGGGAAGAGGTGAAGCTGGACACATCGCTGTCCTTTGGCACCATGAGAAAAACCATAAGATTAATGCTGGAAAAAATTGAGCAAGAAATGGAGAAACTAACTTCTATTGGTAAGAGCAGCTAGCTAAGTGGCAGTCGAAGCTTAAAGTTAAAATGTCGATTTAATCAATGTAAAACTCTCCTTCACTTTGACAGAACTGAAGAGAATCCCAAAGTTTACAGGTATGTGTGTATAAAACTTCCTTCATCTCAAAAATTTTACTTTTCTGTTTAGATCATGGAACTATTTCAGTGTTTTATTTCACAGTGGATATAAAGCTGGATCCAGATTCTGCACATAGACGCCTCATTCTTTCTGACGATGAGAAAGAAGTGAGAGATGGAGGAGAAAACCGGGAAGTACCCGACACTCCTGAAAGATTTGATCTTTTTGGCAGTGTCGTGGGACTCAACAGCTTAACCTCTGGGAAATCTTACTGGGAGGTGGAGGTCGGCAAGAAGACTGGGTGGGATATAGGCGTAGCAAAAGGTGATGCAAACCGCAAGGGGAAGCTCACAGTCAACCCTGACAATGGATACTGGGTTATTGTGCATTATGACGAAGAAAAGTATGCAGCCCTGACATCACCGCCAGTCCGTCTTGTCCTGAAAAAGAAACCTGAGAAGGTGGGGGTGTTTGTGGACTACGAGGAATGTCTCGTCTCCTTCTACGACGTGACAGCTGAGTCGCACATCTACTCGTTCACTGAGTGTTCTTTCAGAGCTGAGCTTTACCCATACTTCAGCCCACATGTGAAACAGGAGGAGAAAAACTCTGAGCCTTTGATTATTTGTGGCAGGACAAATAGTGAAGAGGATGCAATGGAATGCATGGACTGAGAGATGTGTTTTTAGTCCACTGTTCTGAATTTTGTTGGTCCTCATCTTGTTTTTTTTTTTCTATTTCAGAGGAAGAATGGGTATTTCCATTTTTCTGGGTTTAATTGGGGGATTTATTTATTAACACTCCAGCAAGGGGTTTTTAAGGTTGTATGTGAAGACTTGGACCACTACTACTAATAGCCATGTTTTTGGCTGTCGAAAGACGAAAGGATGTTATCAATCCGGGTTTTATGAGATGTTTATGAGGAATATAGTTTTAGGTCCTTTTAGCCCTTATTCACTATTATTATTAATACTACATGAAAATGAGCACCTGTAGTTTAACACCTGATCAGTCTAGCACTGCTGCAGCGTCACTTTTTCATGAATAACTTTTGGTTTTATCGGCTAGTAAGAGAGTAACAATAATAAAGCAGAGCAGATGCAACAAAACAGTTTGTCCATTATCGGCCTTAATGCTCAAATGCCCTTTAAAGCAGCACTAAAGAAGCAGTCAGTCTAAACTCTGGCACAAAACAAAGCTGCTGTGTCGTTACTTAACATGGGAGCCAGTTTAAACTGAGAATGGAGGTTACACACCAGAACACAAACTCATGATTTGACTCTGTAATTTAGACACAGAGATATTAAAATACAGTCGTCAGTCAGAGTTGTTGTGTTTTTTTACACTGTGTTGCATTGCCAAATGGATCCTAGAACACTGTGAATTCATCAGACAAAAGTTCAAATTGCAGCTGCTGTGTTCTGTGATTTCACTTTGTACTTCTACTCAACAAATATTGTGTATTTTTAGTTTAGCTCTTTGCTCAATAGCTACTATTTTAATACACCAAAAGGTATTAAAAAATGATTTTTATTGTAGTTTCAACTTTTAAAAGAACTAAAATGAATAAATGATGGTGTACATCATTTTTGTAAATGTAATTTTATTAGATCCAATTTAACTTTTTACAATGATTTGAAAGGTTTGAATGTTGGTTGGGCAGTATTGTGAAGGTGTTACCCTGCAATCTGTATTTTTTCAGATCATTTAGATCAGATTCGCTCATAATGGTAATTAGTTGCAGTCCTGGACACACACAACCTTCATCCTGATGAGCTGCAGCAACAGCAACTTGCTTTCACATAAATATAAAGGCGCTAACAATCAGCAATGAAATATTGTGTTTTAAGGGGCTTCCTATTCCCATTCCTCTCAGTTGTGTAGTCTAATTATAACTTGGATTGGAGTATAACTTGGAGTATTTTTGAAGGATAGCACAGAGTTTTGGTACAGACTAGTGTGTAACTCGCATATGACACCTGTAGCATCTGTACAACAATATCACATTTTTATGTGTTGCTTCAAGAAAAAGTGTTTGTACTGCTGTCAAACGTCAAACACTTTGCAAGAGGGAATGAATAAAATTTATGTTTGAAAATCTAACTTTGACTTGATTTCTTTGCCCACAGCTTTGACTGTGTTTATGTTTCATAACAATATGTGGCTGAATCATGTCTGGGCAAATCAGTCATAGAGCGGTTGGCGGGTTTTTCCTTCCTTTTTTTCATTTTTCCGGAAACGAAACAAAAAGCACAAAACAAACCGTACCAAACATCACAGCAGCAGAGAGGTAACGGAAGCCAAAGGGAACCTGCAGGAGAGGCGCTGCATGCATCCATCGCTTTGTTTTTACTGTAAGTAACATCTTAGTGAACTCAGTGTGCAGATTTATTCATTTGATTTTGTCAGCACAAAGAAAAACTTTGTTTAAATGAGTGGTGCTACAGTAAAAACAGTTATAGTGGGGTGAATCTGACCAGCTATTGAAGCCTATGGAGGGACTGCTATCTGCCATGCTTATAATGATAATTAATATTAATGTTGTTTTTATATATTTATGTACTGATTGATTTATTGCAGCTATGATGACAGGAGCCTGGGTCTGTACAAAGATACAGCTGTGGTCACTTCAAATTTGAAAAGCCCCAAATATGCCTCCGAATATACGGTGTTTTTCTGTCATATATCACCGACAACTAACTGCAAGGTAAATGTAGCTGCTGGCATTTGTTCCAGACACACTTGGTGCAGCAGATCTGCAACCAAAGCCAGAGAATTTGGGTAAATGATAATAATGATAATAACAACAGAAAAAAGGGAAGCGATGTCTTACAGTAGGTGTAAAAGGTGCAGCAGCGGCAGCGAATAAAGGGAAGTTTGTCACTTTCACTAGTATCTGAGTCACTGCAGCTGTTGTATCCTGGCCTTTTGTGAATGGCTGTATGATGATCGAGGCGCTAACATGCATGTCAACAGAGAGAGAGAGAGAAAAAAAACACTTGTTTCATTGTGTTTGGTGCAGTTATTTTGAGAGCGCCTGCAAGCAGACACAAGTAAAAAGGAAGTTGTACAGCGTCCTGTGTGTCTTTTGTTGTTGTTGTATGTTTAAAGCAGGCACAGAGCAAAAATGGACCTCCAGGCTTGCCACTACTGTGGATGGTCCAAAGTGACAACTTACCAGGGCCTGAGAATTCACCAGGGGAGGATGGGATGCACCCCAAAGGGTGTGAGGGTCGCAGAACCGCAACAGAAATACTCGTGGGACTATGTGGGACATGCGAACACTCAAATAGACCTCAAGCTAGATGTCCGCACCTCTTTCAAGATGGGTAGGTTTTTCAAAAATATTTTATGTTCTGTTAGTTGAAGATCCTTTTCTCTTTCAAAACAATAAGACACCCACACAAGCAAGGCCTGATCAGTGGAATAGGACGAACAAAAGGAGAATTAGTTAAAGAAATTCCTTTGCTATTAATTTTTGTTTTGTTTTTTTGATTCAAACTAATTAGAATCTTCTAACATTTGACTCTTGAATTATGTCTCAAGAAGAAAAAACAGAATATTCAGACCTGAGCCTCCAAGTTTGTCACTGCGGATGGAGCAAACTTACAACTTACCAGGGCTTAAGAATTCACCAGGGGAGGATGGGATGCACGCCAAAGGGAGCGAGGATCCCCAAAAAGGAGCAGTACGACTGGAAAAATCAAAGAGACGAGATGGAACACTGGAAATGTTTGCCAGCTAAGAAGGAAATTGTAAAGAAGGAGGTACAGTAAAAGTTTGTTTTTAGGGTAAGTAAATGGAAGACATAAAGCATTTTTAACTTTTTCTCAGTGTTACTCCTTCATCTTACAGAATTTTCCAGAATTGCCAAACACGTACAGTTGTGCCACTGCTGGAGCAACAGCCTCATTCAAGGAAGAATATAAACTAAGTATGTACAAGAATTCAGTAAAATCAAGATTGTCATGTAGTAAAATGAAAAAAACCAAAGCTGGAACTGTACAATGTATTTGTCTTTACAGCAGCTTCTGTACACGCACAACGGTCCTCCCAAACAGTCAAATATCAGCAGGAGCTGCCCACCCTTCCACAGGTACAACACATTCAGTTATAATTATCTAACCTTAAAGGGAGAAAAGAGGAAGATGTGAAAAAAAATCTGTATTTTTCAGGTGAGCAGAACTGCCAGGGAGCCTTCAGCACCACCGTATCCAGGAAATGTGGTCAGGCCCAAGAAGAAAAAAATAAAGCAGCAAACACTGACACAGGTACTTCACTGGTTTGCAAGTGGAGATCAGAGTTTTTTTTTTTTTTACTTTTTGTCTCTCTTAGATGGAATACAGCAGTACAATGGCAGGATATTGGAGTGTTGACTGCTATGCTGACTATGCAACACCAGCAATCAAAATCAAGGAGGAGCCAAAATCACGTATGAACAAAAATACAATTAAATACAAGAATTTTTTTTTTTTTCAAATCAGTCAGAAAAAAATCAAGAAACTGTGCTAAAAATGTCTCCTTTTAATGATAGCACTTGCAACACCACAATCATCTTTCCAAAGAGCCACCACCAGCCGGCAGCCACAGGAATTCTCCACTGCTGTGGCGGTACGGTAACACCCTTTTTTTATATGGAAAAATGTTCCAGCAAAGTTTGTGGTTGTGTTGGCACTTTATTTATTCACATTTATTGAAAGGGTACAATATCACTGGAATGGAAGTGTTACAGTCTTCTGTATTTCAGGTACAACAATCTGTTAGAGCACCTCCAGCTCCTCCACCACTGGAAGCAGCAGTGCTGCCTATGAAGAAAAATAGGAAGAGGCAAACACGGGTACCACTGTGACTTTTTTCAACAACCGCATATCCAGTACCAGAAATCACAACTAGAATACACAATGTGCATTGATTTGTTTTATTTATTCATTGTTTTAGATTCAAGATGGAAATGTCTGCTCAACTAACTTTAAAGTGAGTAAACACTATATAACGTGTAAATATAAATTATATTTTTCAGGTGACTGGACCTGCCAGGAAGCCTTCAGCACCACCATACCCAGGAAGCATAGATACACAAAAGGGGAAAACAATAAAGCAGCCAGCATTATCACAGGTACTTCATTGTTTCAGATTTTAGGTTTCAAATGATGTTTTTTCCACTTTAAGTGACTGTTTGTGTCTCTTAGACAGAAGACAGCAGTGCAGTGGCAGGATATCTGAGCATTGACCGCTCTGCAGACTGTGCAACGACAGCAGCCAAAATGAAGGAGAAGACTAAATCACGTATGTACAAAGAATTAAAGTTTATTCAAGATGAGAATTTTTTTTTTCTTCAAATTTGTCTGAACCAAAACTGTCATTTCCATCAAAGCTCTCGCAACTCCACATCCATCTTTCCAAAGAGCCGCCAGCAGCCAGCAGCAGGAATTCTCCGCTGGTGTGCAGGTAGGTGTCTGAGATTTTCTCTAAAAATGTTCCAGCTTGTGTCGTGAACCATAGTTAGTTGCCGTGCAGCACTGTGTTTTGAAAAATGAGAAGAAGGTGTGTTTCTGTTGTAGGTGAAAGGACCTGTGAGAGAAGCTCCAAGTACTCTCCAACTGGGAGCAGCAACGACAAACACAAAGACAAACAGGGAGGATCAAACGCAGGTACCAAACAGACTGTTTGAAGCACACCCTTTGTTTAAGTGCCTGGTCATGTTTAGTCACTATTGTCCAGTTACTGAGTGATTAACATCTTTCAGATGATGAGTTTGGCCAGTGACCATCCAACAACCGCACACCCAGAAGCAGCAGAAGAAGCTGAGGAAAAGCACAGAGAGAATCCAACATTTCCACAGGTTCTGCAATTTAAGATACTAGACTGACAACAATGTGGCACACTCACTGCTGCCAATAGGCAGCTACTATTATAAGGTTGCATAACAACCACTCTAATATAAAACAAGAGTCTTCAAAATGAGGCAACCGAGGCTGAGACTGACTGTGTCCTTTCCCTACATCTTTCACAACACTGCAAGGCTCTTTAAAAAATAATACAAATGTATACCATTAGCATCCACAGGCCAGCAGATAAAGCATGAACCCAAACCAGTGCAGTCCTTTCTCTTATAAAAAGCTGCTTGTGACATATATTAGAAATATTGTTTCATTTATTCATTCAGTTCATTTCTGTTTGTTTTAAAACCCCTGTGAATTTACACATTCAGAGGACCAAATCAGCCCGGGATCATCCACCATCTCCACCTCCAGTCCCGCCTAAGAAGAACTCGGCTTTATTCAAGGAAATGCTGGAGAGGTTTAAAGTGGAATTACAGCCAAAAATTCAGATGATGGAAGAGAAAACTTGTGAAATCAGACCAGCAGAGACAGCCTGCAGTCCAGAGGTAAACAGCTACACCTGCTCTTCTTTTAGACGTCACTTCCATTTCATTCACTGGAGAAAGCTGCAGCATGTGTTCATCACTGACAACTAAACAGAGTCATTTAGGCTCCGTTTTACTTTTGCTAACCTGGAATTTTGACGCAAACACATGTTAACATGTAAACAAATGTCACTGTTATATTCTCTGAAATGTCTCAAATATTAACAGCAGTCCTCGTTTTTTTTTTAAGAGCGTCCCAGATTCAGCAAACACAAAGAGCCAAACAGGTTCAGCAGCAGCAGACGTGCCACCAAAGGAGAATCCAACACTGTGTATGTAACTGTAGGATTCAGTCAATCAGATTCATGCTGAATGATTCAGAAAATGAAGCTGCTGCCTTTGTGTTTGCAGTGAATGAAGCTGCAGAGGCTGAAGGCTCCACTGGCATGAAGGTCCAGAGTCTTGAACATGAAATTCTTCCGTCTTGCTCATGTTTCTGACATGTGTTGAGTTTACTGATGTTAATGTGCGAGTCTGGCTTTCACTGTGTGCGTGTTTCAGGTGAAGGAACTAGCCCGCAGGTTTTCAGCTACTACAGCCAGTGAGACAGTGATCCCACCAAAGGAGAAACACGGAGCTCACCAGAAACTGTCTCAGGTAGCAGATCTTTGTCAATCCTGTGTTATGTTCCCAGGCTAAAAGTAATCCAGACATAATTCAAAGCACAACTTCCCACTCCCACACTTCCAAGTTAACTGTAGTTTAGTCATGTTGGAGGTCCGCAATGCCAAAACAACTAAACTAAAGTTTTTAGAGGTCCCTGCTCTTCCCTGACAGAAAATAAAAAACAAACCAATCATAATTCATCACAACATTTAATGTGGCTTTAAACGGTCTTCTTTACCCATACTTCAATTATTATTTCATTCATTCTACAGTAAAAATCCTTAAATAATGAATGCTGACTAGAAGTTCAGCTTTTTCCCTTTAACCTGACAGAATCCAGCAGAACCAGCACAGATGAGCAGCTGTGCCGACTCTACAGCATCAGCCATAATCAGGGAGGAATACACATCATGTATGTAGAAGGCTATGATTTAATTACAATTTGATTTTCAATAGAAATATAAGAAGCTAAAGCTGGAACTATCATCTACTTTGCAGCCACTTCTGCATTTGCACAGTGCTCCTCCCAAAGAGCCAGTAACTCAAAGTCAGACCATCAGCTGCAGGAGTTCTCCACCCGTCCACAGGTACAACAAATTTCTGCAAAGTTATCTAACTTTAAAGTGAGTAAACAGTAACGTGTAATTATAAATGATATTTTTCAGGTGACTGGACCTGCCAGGGAGCCTTCAGCACCACCATACCCAGGAAACATAGATACACAAAATGAGAAAGCAATAAAGCCGCCAGCATTATTACAGGTACTTCATTGTTTAAGATTGCAGCATGTATTCATCACTGACAACTAAACAGAGTCATTTAGGGTCCGTTTTACTTTTGCTAACCTGGAATTTTAACGCAAACACATGTTAACATGTAAACAAAGGTCACTGTTAGATTCTCTGAAATGTCTCAAATATTAACAGCAGTCCTCGTTTTTTTTTTAAGAGCATCCCAGATTCAGCAAACACAAAGAGCCAAACAGGTTCAGAAGCAGCAGACGTGCCACCAAAGGAGAATCCAACACTGTGTATGTAACTGTATGATTCAGTCAATCAGATTCATGCTGAA
>VUQJ01017910.1:1211-17115 GCA_015108635.1 Andinoacara biseriatus | reverse complement strand
CCCTGAAGCAAAACAACATTATGCTGGCCTAAGTAAATTGTTGTACAATAAATTACTTCCATGAGATGCATTTGCAATGCTAAGATGCAGCCGTAATGGATTCCCTCATTTGAGATAAATGAACTTTGATGGGAGGACAGCACATTTGACTCATTACTTTTGGTGGGTGGTAGGCAGTTTCTTTACATCAGAGTAATTATGCTGAGCTATTAGGCTTCAGGGGGACAGCACATACCAGCCGAGTCATTACATTCTCTTTATGTTTGCAGATTCTAGCAGGGTGTGCAGTTGCTTTCCTCCAACAGACAGGGCTCTGCTATCACTTTTCTTTCAAGATACGGCACTTAAACAAGCAGGGGAGCCGAACCATTGCTTTCATTAGAATGACATTTCCAAACAGCCTACTTCACTGTTATCTGTCCTGTCATTTGTTTACTTCTGCATGTGATTTACTTTCCCTTGCTATTGTTCTGGAACAGCGCAGGCTACACAGGCTCTCAGAGGGCCCTGGTTCAACAACACTCTTCCCACCATTTCTCCATCCAGGGTGATTCATTTACTGTCTAATATTTACTCCATCATAGGCAGGTGCTGCCACAAAGGAAGACTTTGTCTAGATTTAAAGTCCCTCTCTGCAAGCATTTCTCAGGCAAACTTATTCTCATGACAGACACGCAGCCTTCCACAAATCAACTTATTTACAGGCTAATACAGGGGCCCATCACTCTTAAGTTATGGCCCCCTGTTGTCCCTCCCCGTCTCCCAGCTAGCCTCTTTCCCTCTAGCTCCTGCAAATCAACGCATTCCAACCTTAATGGAATTGTAAAATATGTTTGGCGTGTTTTCTTTCCATATTTTAAGAATATTGAGTATTATGATAATAAAACAACCACTGGAAAACTTCTGTTTATTCAAGTAAGCATTTAATCAGCAAAGAATTTGCCAAATATTTCTTAAAACTGGGATGCATTTGTAAAACTTTAACCAATGAGAAAGACTGCTCGATTATTGGGGACCTACATATACAGTACAATTTGAGCTTTGACCAAGTGATCTGAAAAATAAAAAAAGCATAAAAAGACTACAGTTCCTCAAATGTTCACTTGTGGTTGGTCCCAAAAGCGAGCTAAAGTTAGTCTCTTGTTTAACCTTTGTTGAGCATCTCTCTGAATTATGCCACTTGTTTGCCAACCTGACAGGGTACATAGTAGTCCAGCTCAACCCAGTCACAGCAAGAAGGTCCTGGATTCAAATCCACTCTGAGGCCTTTCTGTGTGAGTGTGCATGTTCTCCTTGTGTCTGTGGGACTTTTCTTTGGGTACTCGAGCTTCCTCCCACAATCCAAAAACATGCATGGGGTTAGGTTAAATAGCTACTGTAAACTGACTGTAGGTGTGAATGGTTGTCTGTTAGCTGCGCGACAGAATGGCTATGATATGTGTACCCAAACATACACAGAACACAATTTGAAACCACGGCCAAGCTTATGATATGAATCAAGATATTTAAATTGTTTAGTCAGTTTAAAGTTAAACCTGCCAGCACATCACAGACTGCTCACTCATCAGTGAATATATCCCATATGAAGGTAAATGACGCAAGTTAAAAAAAAAATGCTAAAAATATTTTTATGAAATGAGAAGAAAACACATCCAACATGTTTGATAAATTTAAAAAGAAACTCCAAAAGGCAGAAGGCAAATCTTTGGATTTTTAGGTGGTGTTGGAGACACAGATTCCACTCAGTCAGCAGGTGTACCAGAGCACGGCCTCATGCACTGTTCTAAATTATTCTTTGTACCAGCTTGTTCTTGGACTTCCTCCTCTCCTCGTTCCAGGGATGCTGCATTCCATGACTGTCCTCTGTAGCCCATCATGCTGCACTACATGTCTGAAAACATCGAGTTTCTGTTTCCATGCAGGAGCCAGTTATCCATAACGGACAGCTCTTGACATATACAAGCGACATGGATTAGAGAAGTTAAAATAACCCTGTTTTTATTGATATTTTTCCTGCTCCACGTTAATAAGACAATCAGTCTAGTCATAAAGTGTTTTATAAGATAATGAGTTTAAAACAGATACTGAACAGAATGCAAAGCCATATAGACATTAAAAAAAAAAAAACAACTTGAAAATCTGACCTTCGCTATTTATCACAGTTCCCTGCTTAGTCTCTTTGTCTTTGAGCCAGCATGCTGCTAATCTCTTCATCAGAGCCTTAATAGCATTAAATAGCTGCCTGAAGCGAGGGCAGCAAAAATATCTCATTCAAATGCTGAAAAGCAGACACAGGAACAGTCCTTTAATGGCTGAAGTACAAGTTCTCATTAGGAAATCAAGACAACACAATTGCATTAGGTGTAGTAAAAAGGTTTACTTTCTAATGAATGCTGGTATAAAAGTACAGCTAGCTTTTTCTATATTTAATTGATGCCATTTCTTCCTGCAGAGCACGCAGCTGGTCAACCCTTTTCCAAACATCTACCCTTTGTTCAGTAATGAAAACACACACGAGCGCACACACACACACACACACACACCATATGCCGTATGACTTCCGTTACCCCTGAGCATAGCTATCACAAAATTATTTGCAATTTGTGACCCCTGGTCTGCCATCTTTCAGCAGCGCTTCCCAATATTCATTCCTTCTCTCCTTGATGCCAGTCAGTTAGAGGTAACAGCATGGTGCTAATCACTTCATCAAAGCCAGAGATGCATACAAAGTTGCCTGAAGTGTGGGCAGGAACAAAATCAGATTTATTCACTTAAAAAAAGGTGAAGACAAGCTGTGGAGGTGGGAGGCAGTAGAAATGTAGGAATTCATTTATTTCCCTGCATTCCCTTTTCTCAATATGTTTACTCATTCTAGAACTTAACATTTTATAATTCAATCATTAATTTATGGTTTATTTTATGCTTTCCTAGTTTAAAACATGTCATTAGCACTGCCGCAACTCTGTTCTTATTAACTTTAATTACAAAAAAATTACACTTTTCAAAAAAGAGCCATTTAACCTCCTATATAGTTCTTTTGATTCATTCTGTTTTATTAGCACACAAAAAAAAAAGCCAGAGTAAAGCCTCAAGAAATGCAACAAAAACCTCAGAGCCTTGATTCAGTCTCCAAACTCTCGACAGCCCAATTCAGCAGGATGTGAAAAGGATGGCTGAAATGAAAGGCAGTGAGTTTTAATGCTATTTTATATCAGTTGGATGTGTAAGAGGATGGTTCTCTGTGAGCATGTTAGGGCTGTGTGATTTATCTTGGAGTTCACCCAAAGGCAACACCACGAACAGCACTGCTCAGAATCCCAGTGAGTGCTAACAAAGCCAATTAGAGCAAACTGAAAAGTGCTTCTTAACTCTGCAGCTAAATACATGGTTATTGGCCATGTAGATGAAAAACTGGCAATTAACATGATTTTAAAAAGCTCTGGCTACTCTGTTGCCTGCCTGTGTTACAATTTAACACCAATATTCGGTTTGATCACAAGTGCTTTTTTGTTGTTGATATGTTAAAAATTAATAGGACCAAGATTCAGGAAAAAAAAATCCTATTATTTACTGCAGCATCTCGTCCGCTTCAGCATGTCTTTGTGTCTACAGAGACATGCATTTCGCAGGCAAATGGAAGCACTTGAGGTCTTGATCTAGGCAACTCACCAACCACCATCTCCCATATCACAGCCACACACATTCACTATATACATTTATTCAGTACACACACGCACACACACAAACACACACACGCACACCCCATCTTCCCTTCTTAAAGGTCACTTCTGTTATTAAAGGTTGTTTTTCATGTCAGTTCTACTTTATTAGATAAGAAGGTGGCTCACGACAAGAGAGATGGAGAGAAGTGTGGCAACAAAGTTCACTTCTGTCCGCCTGCTGGAGGTTCGTCGTGGGAGACCAAGTCTCAGTGCTCTGACATCTCCATAATAGATGCTCACTAAATGGCACACAGAAAACAGTGGGTCAAGCTTTCCTTTGCCTTGGGTATAGAGAGAGAGAGGGGTGGGGGGTAGTGGAGTTTGGGAGGGAATGGATGTAATGTGGCCTATTGTTTTATTATTCTGTCTGCAGAGAATGATTACCGATACTGGTGGCATATTTTTATGATGGATGGCACAGCCAAGGCCAGCAGGTGCTTATCCTGCTGGTATTGTGCAAACTAATGAAATGAAAAATTGTTGTGTCAGAAAAAATTGTGCATTTGTCCCTTTTCTTCCTTTCTTTTTTGTCTGAGAGTATTATGTAGACATGAACGTGCTTCCTCTCCTTTCCAGTGACTCCCATTCATTAAAATTCCATCGCAAAGGTGCATCACACATAATCAGATGCAGTCATCTCTGTGATTAGGGATATTTGATATGTCTGAAAAATGTGTATCAGTGAAAGTCAATGAAAAGTCAGTGAGGCTGTGCCTTATACCGCACAAATCCATCAACAGACACAGCCCCTGATTGCTTTCTCTAGCTACTGTAGTGTATTGCAATTGGAAAGGCCATGTTATTATTGTCCAATCACTTCCTTCTCTGTGTCGTCCAATTCAAAGGAAAAAAATGTGATCCAACATCACTTTGAAAGTAGTTTATAATGCTTTAAGCTTTTATTACACGGAGATCCATCTGAATCCTTTTAAATCACACCACTATCCATCACTGATGTGTGGCTGAGCAGCATGAATAAAACCAGCGACTGGTTACCAAAAAAACAAACAAAGAAATGAAAGTGCCACACACAGGTCTGAATTGCGGTATGCAGACAGTGGTTTTCTTCATCACGTTCGAGGCAATTTGATGGGCAGCATCTCTGTCCAAGGTGCTGAAGTTTAGCCAGTATAGTTTATCTCCTTGTTATGCTCACAGTTTAGTTTAAATGTCCCTGTTAATACTAACAGATCTGTTCCATCCACTTCCGCTTATCCTGTTCAGGGTCCCAGCTGACACAGGGCGAGAGGCAGGGTACACCATGTACAGGTCGCCAGGCTGTCACAGGGCCAACACAGAAAGACAGATAACCATTCACACCTATGGGCAATTTAGAATCACCAATTAATCTAACATGTCCTTGGACTGTGGGAGGAAACCCACAGAAACACACAGAGAACATGCAAACTCCACACAGAAAGGCCTCAAACCTAGGACCTTCATGCTGTGAGGCAGCAGTGCCAGCAACCACGCCACCGTGCTGGAAACAAAAATGTAAGTGTAGTTTGAACAAGAAATATTTTTCTAAGATGAGCCATCACAGGCTAATGTTTGGTTCCATTACAGCACATGTTCCAAGTGGAAACAAAAAATAGTTCAAAATACATATTTAGGTGTTCTTTTTAAAGCTCTTTTTTTCTGTTGGGTATTTATCCAAATTATTGCAGAGTTGATGAGATTGTATTTTTTTTTTTTTTTGCTCGGCTATTTTGAAGAAAAAGTCATGCTATCGTCGTAGCCGTAGTCTGTTCCACAAAAACTTCAACATTACTCGAGAACGGTGTGACCTAGAAGGTTCAAATTCACACCATAGATGCAGCTACGAAAAATCTTGGAGAAGTTCGAATGTCGGTGACCTTGGTAAAGGTCAGAGGTCAGGTTTTCAGAGAATTTTGTGAACATGATAACTTGAGAACGATCTCACCTAGGATGTTCATATTCACACCATAGATGAATACTGTTCAATATGACATTCAAATGCTTTCAGTTCCTCTTCAGCTCATTTTACATACTTTTGCTCATAGCTGCATAGCCCACATACTACTTAAATTTGAGCATCTCAATCTGGCTTGCAATATCCTGAAAGGAAAATGAAACAACCCCCACACCCCAAAAAATCAATATGAGGAAGCATTCTGCTAAGGAACCTCGAGGCAAATAAAAATTGTATTACCTGCTGAGAACCCCTTTTGCACTTTCGTGTAGATGTTGTCTAAATGGCGTGTGCGTTGACCATTTACCTCTGAAGGTATCGATCTTTCCTTATTTCATAGTGAGCGAAACCTTGTAGCATGTTCTCCAACTCATAACCACAAACAAGCTGAGTAATTTCCCTCAGCGTGAGACCTTCAGCCAAGGTAAAAACTGGGCACTACTGTTTAGAAGCATAAACGCCCATGCAGTGGAGATGCTGTGCTAGGTTTGCAGGTGTCTCAGATGAAAAGTCAATTGGAGAAGTCTGTAGGCTGAAGGGGTTCCCAGAAGCTTTTGTTGTTTTCCTTCTAAATTCCAGTTTCATACTGGTGGAAGTTTTTTCCATCCCTCACATCAGAGACCACAGGTTGGGTTGGTCATTTTCACCCTTCAGTATTACTTTTACATTTAAGATGCATATTCTTTTGCTGTATTTATTTATTTTTTTTGGTTAGTTTTTTGTTGTTGTTGTTGTTGTTGCCACTTTTTTTAAAGGTCCATTTTCCTGTTTTCCATGGTAACATGTCACCTGGCACGGCTCTTGAAAACTCACACAAAGCGTATTTCCGATTGAACTACATTAGCTTCAAAGTTGTGCCGATTGTACGAAATACAAAATGAAATTTGCGTCTCAATTATTGATAGGTTGGTGAGAAATCACCCTTCTTTGTTGCGGCCTGTGTGTCCATCGTGATAACTCCAGTTCATGTGGTTTGTTCCCTGTCGTAGAAGTAATTGTCTAGTCATGCTAGCTACAAAGCTCCTAAAGCTCTCTGCAAAAGAGAGAGAAACAAATGTACTTGGAGATTTGCAAAAAAATAAGCAACTTAATATTCTTTCACTTAGACTCAAAAACGAACACGTTACAACGATTTTGTCATATTAAAGGCACAACCTGCCACAGTTTTTTCACCACTATGTTTAATCACATAGTATATATTTACTGCACCAGTCCATTTCCCTCTTTCATTATCTGTAATTACAAATTTTTAAAAAAGGCCTTGATCACAGAAATGCTGTCTAAGCACCACTCTTGTTGGACAATAATAATATTGATTTGTGTTGCAAATAAATCTGACCTTTTACACCATTTAGTGCTGTATGTATTTTTATTTATTGTTCTCTCCCCAAGAGTTAAACTCTAGTGGAACTTCACAGACTGTTTCTGGCCAAATGGCATTGAAGCACTTCATCACAGCAGGTTAACTAGCATCTCCCGTCTCACTGTGACACCAGCTTCATACAGTTCAATACTTTACTGCTGCACCAAACGCAGCTCTCCACTAAATCAGACAGCAGCTTTAAGTCTTGGCTGTCTGGCGTGGCTGTTTATAGGATGAAACTGTCAGGCGAACTCAGAAAGTATAATGTAGGAGGAATAGTCTGGAACACTCATAAATTATGTTACAGGGAAAAATTATGGAACTAATTAAAAACAAATAAAATGTGTCCAAACAGAAAAGAAGGTATGAAAAGGGACACATGACACGCTGGTTATTTATTATCCCAAGATGTTGCAATTTCACTCTTCTAGGCTGTGAAATACACTTTTGTAACTTTTGCAGAGCAACAGCCTCATTTAGGGTTTGTATTTTTCAGCACAACCTCAGATATCCTTTATGCCTAATACAGTAATATCTTTGTGTTGTACACTATAACTTAATGACATGTTGACAACCAGTGTTATTCCTTTTTTCCATTCCCTGATAAAATTAGGATATTTCTTTTTCGTTATTTATTATCATTAATCAAAAACATTTTTTGAGTGTTTTTGGCTTGTGTTAAGTTATTACCAACACTTACGAATGTGCTATAATTCTTTGACTACTCTGATCAAACTGACTCCTGTCCCCAACCAAACTGATGTTCATTATAGAAAACAGTGCACTTTAAATTCATTTAGCTTAATAAATTCAATTGAGAGCTGTAAATTTGTTTGTTTGGTCAGTACTTGCAGTTTTCCATTAAGCACAAATGTCCATGTAGCTGAATGATACACGCAATAATTTAAATACACACTTATTTATATAACTGCTAATACTCAAAGATTTTTTTACTGTTCAGTGAAATAAAATACATTTTCATCAAAGGACACATAAGCTATGAAGCAATAAGAATGCTGGAAGCAGCAGAAGAAAAATAGACTTTCTCAAGCTGTATGATAAATAAATAAAATAAGATAAAAAAGCAGCACACAGCAGTTGAATAGAGGTGAAATATGCAGATGTTTAGTTATAAAGAGAGACTTTGTTATGGTGCCCGCTGAGAGTTTCCAGGAGTGGTAAAGACGTCACACTAATGTTTGTGGTTGTTCAGTACAAGTGTGGAGTCCATGAAAGCTGCTCGCTGACAATGGTGAAAACACAACACAAGGGATAGACAACATTTTACAAATGCTAAATAGTGCAGCAGACAAAGTGATGGAGAAATCTTTCACAAGTGAATACAATCATCAAAAATAGCACCTCTTTTATGATCACTCTTTTGATGAAACCTATAAGCCAGAATTCAAAATGGACACAATGTTCAAGCTGGCCAAAGACTCTGGAAAGGTGTCCTTTTTCTATACAGCTGTGGGCTCTAACCCACCTCATGTCAAATTTCAACTGGTCTGCCTGAAGTGGGCACGTAGTTAAACAGCTGCACCTGAAACATGACAACATGTAACTTGTTCTGTAAATTAAATTGGACACATACATAATTAATTAAATTTAACTATGAATTTTCCACAAAATTGTGGCAAAATTAATTTACATAAAGGGCCATACTTATGACATCAAAAAAATTATCCTTTTAAAGTTCCGTCAGTATTATTAAATAAATAATATGGTCATTAACATAGAGTAAAACCTCTGAAACCGACCCTATGGTTTAAATTCTCAGATAAAATAATTGTTTCCTAAGCTCGCAATGATGCACAAATTGGAAAAAATTAAACATTTTGAAATTTTAATTGGCTAATGGAATTTTTCAAATTAGTTCCACCTGACAGACAAACACAGTTACTTTAGTTGGTTTGTTCATGGTAAAGTGGATATGATGAAACACGTTCTGCTGACACAGCACTCATTTACTGTGTGTCACAGATTATATGTGTGTCACAGATGTTGGGTTGATTTTTCAAGCTGTTGCCTTTCACACAATTATTTATTTCTTTCCAGACTGGTGCACCTGCAGTACAGACACAGATCATTAGGCTTCTTTACAGCTCTGTTAGCTACTTTGAGAACTTTTATATCAAACATCTTTTACATGTGTAATATGCTGCTAATTGCTATTCAAAGCCTCGAGATCGTCGTGTGTACAGAATAGAAAAGTGCATTTTTTTTTAACGATAATGAAAAAGTGAAATTTCTTACTTGCAGATTTTTCTCCACACTGGATGCTTCTGCAGGCTGGTGCTGACAGACAGGTGATATGCTGCATAGAGAGATAAGCATCAGTCAAACACACAAACACTTTCAGCCAAACCCCAGAAAATCAATATCATCACCTTTTTCGAAATGATAAGAATAATCCGCAGATGGATCGACAGAAGCTTCAGTGGACCATTTGGCCATCTGTTTGTGTTCTGTTTGTGTGTGTGTGTGTGTTTGTGTGCACGTGTGTGTGCGTGCACGCACACATGCATCTTTGAAGAGTTATGCCATCTCGTCCAGTCCTGCAGGTGACCTTGCCTGGAGCTCTAGCCGACCTCTGCTTGCCTCCCTCCTGCTGACTCATGGTTCTCATCCAGACAATGGCCTGTGGGCAGTTATGGTAGCCAGATGGTGGGAGCTGCTCCAGGGCTTCATTTATTTACAAAAAAAATACTTTCATCTGACCTTTTTTCGAGTCTTAGTTTAGAAACAAAAGACTCATTTTATGATTAAACTTAAAATGTCCATATTGTGCTAATTTCCTGGCTCATAACTTTGTAGGATTCTACTAGGATAGGTTTACTTAATGTTAAAAAAAATAAATAAAACTTAGAGCCACCCTTTTTTTGCCATACCTAAAGCAAACTAACTGACTGTTTAAATAAAAGCATACAGCTGTCAAAGCAAGTACAAGTGCAGCACAAGTCAGGTACTGAAGAAATGAAAAGGGGCTTTGCAGCACAGTTATCCACTTGTCATGTCCTACATGAAAGTCCTTTAACTTTCACAAACATCTAATAGCAACTGTCAAACACAGCGGTGGAGAGGTCATGATTTGAACTTGTTTTGTAGCCACGTGACCCGGGAAACTTGCAGTCACTGAGTTGACCCTGAACTCTCTGTATATGTATGTCAGGCCATCAGTCTGACAGATAAAGCTTGTCTGAAACTGGGTCATGCACCAGGGCAATGATTTCAAGCACGCCATCACATCTACAACAGACTGAAAAAAGAAAATAGTCAAAGTGTTGCAATGGCCCAGTCAAAGCCAGGGTCTCAACCAGATTGAAATGTTGTGGTGGAACTTTAAGAGAGCTGTGCATAAACAGATGTCTGCAAACCTCAATGAACTGAAGCAATGTTATAAAGAGGAGCAGGCCAAAAGTTTTCCACAATGTTGTGAGAGATTGATAAAGTCACCCAGAAAATGATTACTTCAAGTTATTGCTGCTAAAGGTGGTTCTGCGAGCTACAAGCTTTTGAAGCGTTGGGTGGACATCATGACTGCAGCAGCAAAAAGGTGAAGGTCTTTGTAAAAAATAAACTTCACATCTGCAAAACCTCCCATCAGGTTTCTATATTTTGTGTGTTTTATGGCCATTAAATTTAACATAATATGTTTCGTTAAATTAGATCTTTTCTCCAAGCTGGAAGGTGGACTTTGAGGTGAGTGCAGTCTTTAGGTATTCAAGTTCATATGCAGGTCGTCATTGTTTTCCAGTGGCTTCCAAAATACTTTATATAATTGTCCCTACATGGCTAATCTACAACAAAATCAAAAGGATTCAATCTCTGAAGAGGATTTCCTTTCCCAGTATACTCGTCTGTGGCTTGTAGGAGATGAATTATAGTTGTCACTCTCAAACCATCCAACTGATCAAAATTTCAAGAGTTTGTGTGGGGATAAAAAATAATATCCCACCTCTGCATTTGTCACTTAGACACCAGAAAGAGACTTTGCTTGTCAGGAAAACATAAACTTTGGTTGTTTAAAGATTTTCTAAAGTTATAACGTTTTCAAACCACATCCTTGTGTCATGAATGTTGCAATGAACGTGGCACAGTCCGTGGGCTACAGCTTGAAAAAAAAAAAAAAAACTCTATCCATTAAAGCCTCATTATACTTGTGCAGTTTCTTTGATGTCACCGGGACAAAAAGGACATTAATTATTTAGCTATTTTAAACCGCGGCTCTTTCAAATCCTTCAGCAGTTGTTCCAAAGATGTGCCAACCAGTTAATAAATTATACAATACATGTAATTAAGGAACAGTTGTTTATGTGCTGATGAATATGTGTAATCTTCAAGCTGGGGTAGGAGAGGTAGCTGGTGCAGGCTTTGAATTTGTAGCTTTAGAGTAATAATTCAGTCTTAGTAGTGACAAACGCACAGATCCTCCCCTAACTTTCATTTCTACCTCCTTCACTTCCCAAAGAACTAATCAAAGTTTTACCTGCTCTCTGGGGAAAACAGTTGTAAATCATGTCTTTTTTTTTTTTCTTTTCCAAAGCCATCAGAATGAGCAAGCTGCTCAATTCACCTACCACCAAATCAAACTGTGTGAACAAACAGATTTGACAGACTGTCTGTGTCACATGACAGAAAGCAGCATCCCACATGGTTTCTTATAATAATTCAAATAAATGACATCATTACCTTCAGAGCACCACAGCCAAAGTAATTTAAGTATTATCCAGAGAGCAGAAAGCTGCATCATGTGACAGCAGCTGAACAATGATATATTACAGCCTTATAGCCTCTCAGCTCTGGGTGATTTAATACAAAGTTTCTGCATAAATAATATGAAACCAGATAAAATTTACATGTGCATATATAAATATTGCAGGAAGGCTTTTACCAAGCCAGACACTAAATATAATCCTCTCTTATTAAAAAATATGAGTTTTATGATTCAATATATGAATCATAAACCCTCCTCTGTGCAGCAGTGCTAAACAGGATCATTAAAAAGCTACTGGTCATCCACAAACTGCCTTTAAATATTTAACTAGCTAACTTAAAGTGTGAATAACAAGCAATATTAAAACTTGTGATAAGGAAACAGGCACTTTTTTTGATTGTATTGTTGGGACCGCAGAAATAATGTAACAAATTAATAATAAATACAACTATATGGAAACTAATTATTTGACCACAGTCGACCACAATCTCATTGGCTAACAACTTTTCAATCGCAGGTTTTTGGCCAATGAGCATTTTCTGGATAATCTAAACCTAAAGGAGCCAAGATATTAAAGATATACCGAAAATGAGTGACTGAGTTTATAAACCCATTGGGAAAGTGTTTACAGAGGTCAAGTCTGAGGGCAGGTTTCCCATAGAGAACGTCTTTATGCACCCACATATGTTGCCCTCTGTTGGCCATTAAATCAAATGCAGATTTAAGACACTTCTGTGCTGCATTCGCTTTTAGACCCAGAAGCTACTCCCACCTTTAATATTATTTATGGCATATACATGAGCTTTTGCAGCAGCAGCGCTTAAACTATGGAATAATCTACCTCTCCATATGCACGCAGCAGCTCATACACACATTTAAATCTTTATTAAAAAACACATTTATTCTCCTTGGCATTTGGCTACAGTGTGACATCCCTTTTAGTATTTTGAGGTCTGTTTTTATTTTATTTTAATTATTGTCTTTTAATCTTGTGTTTTGTGCTCAATTTTTCTGGATTTTAGTGTTGGGGCTATATTTTTTTTTATTTGCAGCACTTTGGTCAACTTTGTTGTTTTAAATGTGTTATATAAATAAATTTGACCTTGACAATCTTTCTCTCTCTCTCTCTCTCACACACACACACACACACACTTACAAAGCAAAACAAAATGGTAATTTTTTTTTAAATATGGAAAGAAAACATACAAGGCTACATCAATGTAAGAAAACCATGAGAAAAGACATCAGGTGTAATCTGAGTTCCAGCTGATGTCTTGCATTGATGAGAAAAAAATGCCCGTGTACAAAGCACGTGTAGTTAGTTGTGCTCAAACAGTTAAATCTTTTCAGGACCACATTTACATAACAACAAACGGTACCAGCTATACTTCATACTTTCTCAGACTTTTGATCTGATTCAGTGCTCAGGTCAGATAAAATAATTATCGTGGGTGATTTTAACATCCATGTAGGTGCTGAAAATGACAGCCTCAACACTGCATTTAATCTATTGGATTCAATTGGCCTCTTTTAAAATGTAAATGAGCCCACCCACCACTTTAACCACAGTCTGGATCTTGTCCTGACATGTGGCATAGAAACCGAAGACTTAACGGCATTTCCTGAAAGCCCCCTCCTGTCTGATCATTTCTTAATGAAACCAGTAAACAAGGCTTGAATCAAAGCAAAGTTTACTTGCAAAAGCAACAATCTACAACTACATAAAACCTAAAACCAATATGAACCAAAAAGGCAAGAAGGAGCAGCAGGAGCCAGTTGACAGAAAATTGGAAACACTCTCCTGCGTTACACAGAAAAGTGTTTCTGTGGAAACGCTTTCTGTGTAACAGCATGATACACATCAATACATTAATACAAAAACAGCATGATATGCAATAATACATTCATATGTTCAAAGAATGTAACACTACATTTATGCAGTAGGTACACGTAGTATAGAGTTTTTGCTCATTTGCTGCTCACTGCACTTTTGCCTCGACGTGCACCTCCTGGAGTGAATTTTATTTCTGCCTCTTGAATCTTTTCATTGACATTGTATGGAAAAGGACCATCTCTGCAGTGTATTTTGCAGAGATGAGAAGATGAAAATCATTTCCAGAACATATTTAACCAGTGCACTACAAAGACATGAAGCAGAGGGAAAGGAAAACATTTGAGCTACTGCAAAGATTTGTTTACACTTTGTATCTTTGGTAACATCGCTGTAGTTTGGGGACAGTCAGCGTTTTAGGAAGTGCTACTCTGCAAAAATCTTGCAGCTCAACTTTTTCTTTTTTTTTTAACTTAAAATTGTACCTAAGGTATTTCACATCAGAGAACAGATAATATAATAAATTGCTGTCAAATCCATCCTTACTTTTCCCAATCTGACAAGCAAACTGACAGACACGTCATATTTGTGCATTAATCTCTTGACAGATCACCTGATGAGTTGACTGATCACCGTATAGGATTTGTGTCTTTAATGTATATATGTGGCCTACATATCAATCAATTCTTTAGAGAATCTTTTCTTTTTGCAGTGTCCTGTTTGTACAAAATGAATGCAGTCATCCCTTCTGTCATATTCTTTCAAATGTTAATATATTACTACAACCAAAACACTTTAAATATTCAAACTGTTGAGGTTTTTCACTTCACTTCTTATAAATGACTGTTTTTCTGACAGCTTTTCATATGTTGCCTGAAATCATCTATCAGGCTACGATATCTGTATGTTATTTTGCTCTATTTAGACATACAGCCTATGTTTCCATGTACAGTATGTAGGGAAACAAGAAAAGGGAAGACACACCAGTGAGCGGGTGGGGGGGAATCTTATCATCTGAAACATCAACTCAGTTACCTACAGAAGTGCCATATAGCCTGCGTAATTCTCCACACCCAAAGCCCCTATAATTTTGCCAAACAAATCTAACTGGACTCAGATGAAACTATATCCTGCCATATCCTTAAATTACAATAGGTCCTACTTAGCTATTTATTTTTAAAAAAAGGCTTGCTGTGTGCCAATGTTGTGAGTGTTGTCTGTTAAAATCAGTAATGACCTAAAACAACCAGGAAAAAGTAAAAACTCTAAAGAACTGTAGGTGAACAGCTATTACAGGGCAATCCTCCCCCATCAAGCCCACTAACTGTAATAGAAAATATTCTGCCTTTCTCAGACAGTGAGGTGCATATTGAAGCTGACAGAAGCCTCAAGTAAAACTCACAAAAATAGATCAATATTTGCTTTTGGATTGTCACCACCTGCTGTAACACAAGCCAGGGGTCACAGGAACCCTACACAGTTGAACTCATTGTACCTGTACAGCACAGGTCCAGCTACTGTATGTCTGAACTGAAATAGTGGCAGCATGAGACGGCAGTGTGATAACTCACAACACCACTGTGTCACCTGTGGGAGGTTTGCTTTTGCTCTTAGTTTCATTTTAAGATGATTGTCATAGATCTGTCCACAATGCTAATCTCTGGCTCTCTTTCACAGTGTGTCTTTTGTCCTGTCTCTCTCTCTCCCTCAGCCCCAACTGGTTGCAGCAGGTGACCGCCCCTCCCTGAGCCTGGTTCTGCCGGAGGTTTCTTCCTGGTAAAAGGACATTTTTTTCTTCCCACTTTTGATGCCTAAATTTATCCAGTGAGTAAAATGATGCTTCCTCCAGTCAGTAAATCACCAATACAACCAATACCTTGTTCAATAATAGCATTTCCCTCCCTGGTGTAAAACCTTTTAAGAATAAATCTAAAACACCCTTGTTGACCACAACATATAAAAAAAACCAACTCCTCTGGAAATGAGCAACACTAAAGAACTATCTTCATTAAACCTAAACCAGGGTATTAGACTATATTTGTATATGCAATTGAAACACAATGAACACAGTAACTGGGTCACTTAAAACTGTAGTAACATTTTAAGGTTCACTTAGACAACTTAGACAAATAACTTGCGTTCTGTGTACCTGCCTTTAGCATTTATTTGGACAGATACCACTGAGTTTAATTGGAAAATAATGAGTGCTTTACTTTAGCTTGGGGCCAGCTGCTTCACTGCGATAGCGTGGCTACGCTTGCCAGATACATATCAAAATTAATTTTGTTAGAGAGAAGTTCTTATCATTTAAATTACCGTGCCTGCCGGCAAAGTGATT